>JAQGAK010001397.1:0-33757 GCA_034696945.1 Lipothrix lubbocki | reverse complement strand
TATTATTTATTTTATTATTTATTTTATTATTTATTTATTTCTTCTTCTTGTTTCCGTTATTGTATAAAATAAACATTGAATTAAAATTTAAATCTTGAAACAACGTAAAAATACAGAGGCATAAACTTAAAAAAAAAATAGAAAAAGCCAGTGGGAAGGTGCGGTAGGGCTAGCCACGAAATTTACGAGCGCCGTAGTTAGAGCAGACAATTGGAACGCTCATATAAAACCGGAACGAGTTAAACAGGTCGGAGTAGGACTAAAAATACACAGTGATAAGATTGTAAATACGAAGAAACATACAGAATTCACATTTATGTAGACATACATATGAAAAGAACAACACTTTTCGTATCTTGTTCCTTCCAATTCCCTAATAAATTCGTTTTTCTCTAGCCTGGCTATAATAAAAAGCTTTATTTAGAGATTTTTTATTTTTCTAAATAATTTATTTAGAGACTAATCGTAAGTAGGTAGAGGAATTAGGTCCAGAAAAGAAACTCAAATGGTAACATAATCCTAACAATACCAGTCTAGAAAATGTTTTTAAACCGGGAATAATAAAAAAAGTTTAGTTTTAAACCGTTATATTTTTATTTCCCAGAATTGACGGATTTTATTGTCGGATATTGGATTTTTCAAAATATCCCTGTATTTTTACAATGTAATTATTTTCCAATAACCAGCAGGTTGATATGATTAAATTCACATTTTTGTCAACGAATTACGGAGTTATTATACATTGCCACTAATAAGCCATATTTTATTGTAAACGGCGTAAAAGTGAGGAAAATTTATTTGTATTTTAATTCTATTTCACCACATTTTCCATCGACAACAACCTGCAAACATGCGGTGACGTTAAAATCAATGTGCGGCATCAAAATTTGTCATCAAATTCAAAAATTAACAACCTAAACGGTGTTACTGAAATTTTATTAGGATTTCCAATGTTAAACAATTTATTGTGGATTTGGAGAAATTTAATATTATTCAGCAAATAACTACCACAATAATTATTCTATTTACACCAGGTTTCAGCATTATTTATAAAAATTAAGCAATTCTGAAAAAATTCATAGTTCAGGATTAAAAATTATTTAAACAATATTTAATTTATTTAAACATTATTTAAAAAAGTAATTTAAATAAGTAAAATTTTGTTATAATTTTAAAATAAAAAACCGTGAAAATGTAGATTAATTTAAATGACAATTTACACATTTAATATATAAAATCCAATTAAATCTTATGGAATAAAAGCAATGCATCTGTAATAATTGGAATTATTAAAAATCCCCAATAAAACAAATTCTCGAAGAGGAGGGGGGAGTGGATATAAAGGAAAGGGAAAAAACGAGTGTGATATGATAAAGCACGGGAGGTAATAAAATTTAAATGAAATTGGCACTTTGTAATATTCATTTTGCCTCCGCAGAAACTGATAAAGCAATAATAATAATGATTCCACCATAAAACCTCCATTATCAGGTCTGTGGTAATTTTGCATTTTGTTGAGAAAACAGGTTTCCTCGCCTTTCCCGCCCTTTTCCCCATGTCCTACAGCAAAAAGGAATTTATTAAAATGCAAAAAGGGTAATATAATGCTCAAATCCCAATATTGTGTATAGGGGAAATATTATTAAATTATACATAATAATTTTTAATGCCCCACGTATAAAAGAAAATGGTACAAATGGGATTTGTATGAGCAACTTTGTTTGATTTCTACTGACCATATATATTTGATAATTACAGAGTTTGTTAATGCGGAGGAATTGTGAGGAGAATCATGCATATGTATCCTAATGTATAAAATCATATGTATAGTGGATTCACTGTGATTTCTTTTGAACGACTTGGAAAATTAAGGGGTGTTGTTCTGTGTTCCTTCGTATTTTTAATAATGCCACAAGAGAGAAATTTTTCCATTGCGGCCATAGCCGTTTGATTCTCCTCTCTTTCCCAATCATATAATTATTATTGAATTGATAATCATGCAAATTTCCTGGAAGCACTGCCATATACTTATTTTTCTTGTAGATATATATATATATCTGTATTAAGGATATAGGCCGAGTTTTTTTCCCGTCCATATTTCCCTCCCGCTTTATTTCATATTCGTGCTTTTCCAAACTTTATCTCCCAACCTTATCTTGGTATTCCTGACTTTTGTGGGTATTTCTTTATTAGACTCTGCATTTTTCTTTCCCCGTTTGGGCTTATATTCTCTCTGATTTTATATAGCCGCTGTTTAATTTTTTACTCCCTAATAATTACATGTACAGCTATTTTTAATTTATAAAATAATTGCAAAAATTTAATTTTGTGCACTATGACGTCGGAAGAAATTTTCAAAAGCTTGTATCGCTTGGTAGGTTATTTTTTGATGTAATAATAGTAATTAGTTATGTTTTAACTATGTGTATTAATTATGCTGGAAATCACGGTTTTCACCATTATTTATTTTATTTGTTGCTAACTACATATTTGTAATGTTTAGTCAAGTTTTGAACTCAATTTACCTATTTTTTACGCTTTTATTTTGTTTTTTTTGTATAAGTTCGACGCCGCTTACTTGAATATAGCCAACGATCGGTGTTCAGAGGTTCAGAGTTTCGAAGCGACAACAATCCGGAAATGCAAACGTGAAATAGGGATAATCATAAATAAAACACGAATTATACGTGAGAAAACTTAAAAAAAAATACATATAAATGAAGTATTGAAGAAACTACCAAAATAAATAGAAAAAGCATTGAAACAACAAAAAGTAAATTTAAAAGAAAAAAATACAGCAAAAACATTCGAGGAACACAAAAAATACTTGGAAAAAACATTGGAAAAACACAAAAAATACATGGAAAAAACATTGGAAAAACACAAAAAATACATAGAAAAAAACATTGGAAAAACACAAAAAATACATTGAAAAAACAATGAAAAAACGCGAAAAGAAGATTAGTGAAAACAAGGAAAAACACATTAAAATAAATTAAGCAAACAAATGAAAATATTTTTTATCTAATTATTGTAACAAAATATACACAAAATTCCTGTGCGTTCCCCCATTCCAAAACAGCTCTCAATATTTAATCTTATGAAATGAGGTGGGCGGTCGCGGAGAGAAAAATCCCTGGAAGGACTTTCATAATAGTAATAATAATTGGGCGGGAGATTTATTAGATTTTGCTGATTACAAAATTTTCTGTCCATTAAAATTGCAAGAATGTATACGTTACATATATGCATACATAATGATAAAAAAATAAGCCGAAAACGAAAGAAAATAATTATGAATGGGAAGTTCCCGAAAAAAGCATGAAAAAAACATTAAAAAATTTAGCCAGAGAGAGAGAGAGGGAATTTTCCATGGAGGATCTTATTATTACATGTTATTAATGCATTTTCCCCGGTCGGTCTTACGTATTTTTGTAGCTTCCAGCCCAATTTTTCTTGCATGCGCCTCGTCCCGTCCTCCTTCATATGATTAACATAACAATCTAGTTAGTTTATCTTGGGACAAAGGGAAAAAATGTTAAAACAACTATTAGCCTTTAGTTTACAACCACTAGCAGCAAAGCGGGCGAGATTGGGAAAATGTAGGCTTAAAGAATTTAGTAGTATGTACAAATTTAGTATGTAAAAATGTATTATATAATATTATGTATATATAGTCTAATATATTTCCCCTTTATATGCATTCTCACCAGCAGATTTTATGAGGTGAGGTGTTCTGCTGGAAGGAAGAAAATTCTACTGCACACTTGTATGATTATTATTGTGAGTCATTACTAATTACATTAATTAGAATGAGTCCGCGCCTTTCCCGCCGTTTACTTAATTGCTTGTGGGAACGAAATATCAACATTAGGCAACGACCCACGGAGTCAATTCCTGACTTTAAAATCTTGTTTTCTATTTTTTATTTAATTTCCCCATCTCTTCTGGCTGTTTTTATTACAACTTTATTTATTTTGGAATTTATTTTTATTTTGCATAACTTTAACGCCAGTTATGTAATTTTTACAATTTATCACTGAAGTATTAAAGATGTAGCGCGGAAAATAAAAGTTAAAGGCAGTGGATCGTATATTTAATTTTCCCATCTCTTCTGGCTATTTTTATTACAATTTTTTTTATTTTGAATTTTATTTTGCATAATTTTAACGCCAGTTATATAATATTTTCAATGGTTAGGCTCAATATATTGAGATGGAAATGAAAATTATAACGGCTCAAAATATTGGAACATATCATAATTACTAAGGAAAATCTCTTTAAAAAATGTATAAAAATTCCTGAAGAAAAAAATCATTTGACCAGCCTTCGACGGGAAGAAGCGTTGAGAAAAGTGCCACCAGAGCAGCTGACACTGGTGGTGGAGAAAGGAATGGAGAATTTGCGTGTGAGCTGAGCCAGAAGTCAAGTCCGCTGATCCAAAGGAGCTGATTTATGAGCTGGAGAAAAGAAATTCTAAAATGGAAGGCCATATGACACAGAAATTCACTGGAGCGACATGAAGGAAGAGCGAGGAGAAGCGTTGAAGGAACGGGAATAATAAAAATAATAAAAGTGAAAGCATATGTCCCCCACCAAATCGTCCTGTCAGCTGCAGCCGGTAGCTTGGATTTTTTCTTTCAAAAATTAATAATTTCTTTATACACATGAAAATAGAATTATTTCCACAATTTTATGTATTTTTGGTTGACTTGATTTCAAAAACACATCTCTATTTAATACCTATGCTGCTGGTATGCGATCTTAATTGCCTGAGGTGAATTTAAAAAAATACTGAACGGCGTCAAAACCACACAAAATATCCCAAAATAGATTCATAATTATTTCATTGCGCTGCTGCTGGATCAATTGATTATTATTGACACTGACGAGAACAAAAAAAATGGAGAGAAATTAAATGAAAAAATATCTTTTCACAGGAAAGGCAGCCTGTTTCCCTGGGATTTCCCGCCCTCCGAATAATAAATAAAAGGGTGAGAGAGCGCGCGACGGGAGAAGTGGGAGGAGGAGGGAAATATAAGGAAAAAGCTCGGCGGACCACACGCTCACGCAACTTTCTCATCACGCCGCAGTAGTAGCAGCTCCTCAAAATAAGTCCATGACATTCTTCACATTTTCTTTACATAGAAAATTTCCCGTATATTTTTGTATTATATGTATTTGTATATATAAAGAATTATTATTTAGAAAATTATTATTCCCCAAAATATTCATATTCATATATGGAAATTTTATACATAACATTTCCATATGCTCATAATATAATACAGCTACAGGTATTCTGTTTCCCATTTTCGTTCAAAATTTATATACATATTGTATAGGATTCGAAATAAAAAAAACATTTTAACCGCTGTGGCTTCTCTTAATTTCCCTCGCACACGAACGAAGGAAGAATCAAGGAGCAATTGCTTTAGAGGAAGGTGAATTAGTTGGGGGAAATGTGGGAAAATTTGAGGATTAATGTAACAAATTTCATATTTCTGGTGGTTGTAGATGTTTTTTTTTTTTTTGCAGAATATTTTTAACAAAATAATTCGTAAAATCGTATTTATTTTAATTTGTAAGACTTTAACGCCGTTTAACATTTTTGTTTTATGGTTAACATAGAGATCGTCTAAACTTTCGAAGTAAAAATTTTAATCAAGCTTGAATTTCCATTGGATTTTCCTGCCTCCACTGCCCTCCACAAAAGTAAGGACGTCCTGCTGTGATGCGGATAGGAAATTAAGAGGGAAGCGTGCCAAGACGCCTGGAGGTTTCATGAGAGAAGGAGCGTTTCAAAAGAGAAATAAAACAAGTTGTATAACTAGCTTCTTGGGGCTTTTTGTGCCGAGTCAAAAAAGTGAGAGAGAAGCATGCAATTCCAATTCTCCGGTCCATTCACACTTGTAATATGTTTCATTGTTTTTATTTTTAACGCTTCAAATTTTTAATCATTTTCTGTTGGGTCGTTTTCCGTTCTTTGAATTGTTTTCCCTTAAGAGTAATTATTGTTTATTTGATTTTTTATGACTGGTAGTTTTATTTACTATTACTTATAGCCAAGTGTTTGTATATTTTTTCATTTCTTCACTTTCCAATTTCATTTGCGATCATTCTAATTGTTTAAAGATTTTTGACTATTTTACTCAATTTCTTGTTCGTTTTTGTTTGGATTTCGACGCCACTTATTGGTTTATCGAGTCTTGGGCCAGATGGGAAGTTGCGTGGTTTACGGCTTTAGCCAAATAAAAATAAAAATACCACGGAAATAAATATGAAAACGGCGTACAAAACATGAGAAAAGGTTAAAATAACATATAACATACAAATTGCATTGAAAAAACACAAATATAACATGAAAATAACATTGAAAAATCACAAAAATAGCATGAGAAAAACACGAAATTAACATGAAAAATGAATTGAAAAAACATGAAAAAGCGTTGAAAAATCACAAAAATAGCATGAAAAAAACATGAAATTAACATGAAAATAGCATTGAAAAATCACAAAAATAGCATGAGAAAAATACGAAAATAACATGAAAATACAATTGAAAAAACACGAAAATAACGTATTTCCCTTGACTTTTCATATTTTACAGGTTGCTGAAATTTCTAAAAATTTGAAGTATTTTCTGAGCCCATGGTTAAAAATATTAACTGAAGAATTTAATTCATCAGCCCGTCGTCCCTCCATCGGCTCGTTAATTAACACCAACAATGGGATCCTTTCTTAAAGGTTTCCACTCTTGTTCCTTTTCTTTGGGCATATTAAAAGAGCTCGTGCCTCCGACGTTTTTTCTCCTATATACATGTAATGAGTAAATGCGAAGGAATAAAACAGACGCGTAAAAATTCCAGCATATGTCATATGTATAGATACAACATCTTTTAAAAGGATTGAATCCATCTCGAAATGCAATTGTTGTTGTTGTAGTTGCTGTTATTGTTGATATTAAATCTATAAGAAAGCGTCTGGTCATGCTCTTCTCCATTGTCCTTCCCTGACAGCAGTCCAGGCCAGGCTTTCTGATGGGAAGGGAAAAGTTGACAGGAGCGCTCAATCTCTTCACAGCTTTTGGACCAACTCAATTGTTGCTCTTGTTATTATTATTTATTCTATTTTTTTTTTATTTACATATTACTTTACCCGCGAATACAATTGTAAATAAGTTTCTAGAGTCGTGCATACGGATTCCAGGGATTCCAATATATTAAAATGAATAAGCTTTTACAATAAACCTTGACTCTATTCTTTTTGTATGGACTTACAATAATGTTTGTTTAGCATTAAAAAAAATTTTGAATTATTTTTATTGGCCTGGCGTTGCTAAAATGTCCGCTGTTCAATATTTTGTAAAGAATTTTTCTCTTTTTTTAAAGTTTTACATGGAATTAATAGCAAGCTATGATTCTGTTGAATTTAGCAGCGAATATTTATAAACATACGTAGAAAGCCTTCTTCTTGTAGGACAGACAAACGGATTCTCAAGATGACGCCTTTAGTTTTGATTTTGAATGCGGCCATTTAGAATAAAGAATTCTTTCTTGGTCTGGAAAGCGTGAATTCCTGTCGTCGGACATGTGAACAGCAACAATAATAATTAGCCGGTGATGTTTGTTCTACCAACAACAGTAATTGTCAGTGAATTCACGGAACATTCCGAGCTCAGAATCTGTTTTTCATTCAAAACTCCAGCGAAAAGGATGTTAATTTACTACAACGAAGTGAGAAACCAAAAAAAGTACACAAACGGTGTTGAAATGGAATAAAATGTTAAATTTAATAATAATTGTTAATATGAATATTAACCATTGAAAGGAGCGGAGTGTGGAAACGCGATAGTTTAGTTCTCGCTGCAAAACTATTGAACGGCGTCAGAATCAAATAAATATCTCAGTTATATTCTTACACAACAGCTACAAATCGTAAAATTCTGTAAAAACATACAAATAACCAAAAGAAACAATTGTAAAAAACAATTTTTAAACACATTCGTAGCGTGTAGGAAAATATTTTTGAAGAATAAATGAAGCTAATAAATAATAAGATTTCTTATATGAGATAAAATAAACAATAGCTAATATTAGTACAACATTTGTACTCACATTTGATTCAATGCTTTGAATATGTCGGTCTGTTTTCCGAATGCCCTGTTATTATTATTATCATTCTTTAGCTTGTTGTTCCTCCTTGAGAAAAAAGGCTTTCGGGCAACGTAAAATCTTTTGTCGTATAGTGAATAATAAGAAAATAAAATATAAGAAACGACAGCCGGGATTCCTTCACAATCTATTAAATCTGGCGTTATACATGTTGTTGTTATTGTTGAAAACCATTGTTGTCATTATGAATAATACAATAATTAAATTGTCATAAATAGTGTTTATTTATTTTATATATATGTTTGAGAATTAAAAATAAATATTTTAAATATTTTCTATACTAAAGCAATCAAAGGGAGAAAAACTAATAATAATAAATATTGCTCGTTCTTCTTCAGTTGCAATAACTTTCATTTGTTATTTTAATATGATAATAATTATTGGATTTTTGAGCTCTTAATGTATTTTAGTATCAGATTAGGAGGCAATTTTGAATTTTAAATATGGTCAGAATTTTAACGCCGTTTAAAGTTTGTTCCGCAGATGTATGTCGGACCAGGTGACTTTTCCAGCCATTAGTATAATTATAGCAAAACAAAAAAGAAGAAAACGTATAAATTTTACCGCCGTTTAAATTTTGTTTCGCAGTAGTCATAGTTATAGATAAAATTTTACGATTAGTCACAAAAAAAGAATACAACGTATAGATTAAAAATTTTCAAAATAATAACTGCAACGAAAAAATTCTCATTTGACTGTGGAAAATAATGCGTGAAAATAAATAGGAAAAAACGGGAAGAATAATAAGTGTAGCCGTGTAGTGTGGTCTTTTACCCCTTTATTGACGGTCATAAAACTATATTTTTCCCGAGTCCACACATATTGCATTGCAGTGAAATGTCCATCCGTCGTCCTGGGGAATGTCTATTATTATTAGGATTTGAATTCTCCCCTATATTCATTTAGCCTAGGAATTATATGTAAATATAGATTTACATGTATATCCCTATGTAAACTATAGCGCACATAATAAGTAAACGAAGAAAATGTAATATATTGCTGCCGCTCCAGAGAAAGGAAAAGTGCATGAGGACGGTCATAAAACTTGTTAAATATAAAGGCCTGGAACGTCAATTTTTGATCGCTCCTCCGTTCCCTGCCCGACCACCGCCTGGCATTCCCTGATAAGCCGGGATTTTTGACACGGTCAAACGACCTCGTCGATACTTTCTGATCCTTGTTTCCTCTTGATTAATTTTCCCCATAAATAAAAGTTTGTCTAGAGCTAAAACATTGCTGGGGATTTTTTATTTAAAAATTGAGAGAAATTTTGAGTGACAAATTTTGAATTTAAAAATTTAACGAAGACGACTCTGTTGAAAGCTTTAAATCGAAGAGGAATTGAAAAAAACATTCAGAGCGGCGTGGAAGTAACGCAAATAAAACAAGGAATTATTTAATTAAATCCTTAAATTAACTTCCACATATCACCACCACTACCACCACCAAAGGGAAACGCTTAATTAATGCAAAGAATTATTTCCCTAAAAAAATCCTTTTATTTACATTCCCGCCTGAGAGAATCCCTCCTCTAAGTAATAACAAATAAGGAAGTTCGAGTGAATAAGAAAAAAAATGGTTTAAATTAAATTAAAAAGGAAATGACACCATGGCAGTGGATTCACGAGAGAAGAGAAGAGCAACCGTAAAATAACCATTACATTTCCAGCCAGGCTTATAAGCCGCGATGATGAGGAACAACAAGGGAGGAGTGAGAACTGCGCCGGTTAATATGGTTAATTAACGATGAGATTGCTAATGCAGTCACCTCCACATATACAATTAAGCGCCATATACACACATACATATATGCGTCCTCAATGAGAATAACATGGGAGTGGGATGGATGATGGGAAAGTCCGTAAGGAAGGTCGCATGTAATAAAAGTCGATATATGAGGAATAAAACAATCATAACAAGAAGAATGAAGACGAAGGAGAAGAAGTTTGAGGCAGCAGGATGTCTTATTAGTTATGAACCCAAAACATAGTAGTCTCTACTATTAACGTATAGCTCCGTGTTTAATAAGTTCTTGGAGGAAACAAAATAACGAGTGTTGGGGCAGGAAGTTCTATTTTAATACTGATGCTCTGCTATGAACGTACATACATATGCATTTATTGGGAGGACTGACAGGGTTACGGCCGTTTTCTCACCTTTCTGTCTTGTATTTTTTAATAATAATATAATATATTAGATTCTTTTATTAGGGGGAATTTTGTAGGGGAAATTGTGCTAGAAGCTATTAATTTAGAATTTATTAATTAAAATGCATCGTTGAATGAGAATAAAAATAATTGAAATTTATCCATATGAAATTAAGTTAAAAATGTTTGGCCCGATTGTTCTAAAAAAATTTAATTCTCTATTTTTAATATTTTTTTCAATTATTCCATTTGAAATTAAGTCATAATTTTTACCCACAAACTTATTAAATAACTATTAAATTTCGGATTTAACGCCCGGAAATGTAGCAAGTGGCGTCAAAGTGTAACAAATTCTCCACAATTTCATATTTTTCAAATTTTGCTATACCACCAAAGCTGTTGCCCATAGTGTGGAGGAATCGCCAAAAATGTTCAAAGTGGCGTCATAGCTCCAAAAATTAAAAAACTTCACCGAGAACTTCTTTTCCAGAGCCCAAAAAACCGAAGGAACAAAGCTTCACCACCGCCATGCCATGATTAATCATGAGTGAACAAGCGTTTTGGTCAATGCATAAAAAATGTCCTGCTAAATTAATTAAGTCGCTTCCCATAAAGGTTGGACATGCCGACGGCATGTTGAATTAAAGGCGGTTGACGCCGAGGAGAATAAGAAATTTAAGAGAAAAGTGTGTAAATTATTCCGGATGGGATTTCACCCTTGAAAATTCAATTTTCTTCGAAACATCTATATCTATACTACAGATACAAGTACAAAGCATTGTCATTGTATTTCACATGCGTGTAACTGCGTAAATGTAAACGTATATACCCATATGTAATGTATTAAATTCGTACCTGAATGTAAATACCTCTATAGGCGAATTAAATAAATCCCGGAGACGGAGACCACAACTGCCATTTGTTTTATTATAGAGTCAGAATGTGTAACTGTGTGGTATATGGAATTAAACTGATTATCCATTCCCGCCTAACATGGTCAAGCTGATTTATTATAAATTGGGGGATTCGACAGCCTGGCGTCAATGTAAATAGTGTCGCTTGTTTTCCAAGTTGTACTTTCTAAATTTATAATGGATTTTCAGCCGTATGTAGTATAATTAGTAATGCATATACTATGGGCTTTTATTTTGTGGTGCGTGGAATTCTTGGGGAAACCTGAGATTTTCCGGCGGAGAATTTAAAAACGTATGCGAAATATGTAGGATTTTTTAAAAAATTAAATATTGTTAACAATTTCCAAATATAAGGAATTTTTAATTAAAATTAACAAAATTTTATATGTATATTTTATATATTATTTAATATATATTTTTAAAATCCGTTCAATGAACGTGGATGCCTTAACATAATCTTCATGCAAATTAATTTCACGACCTAACCTAACTAACCAACATGACGAAAAATTCTCTTGGCGCCGAAGCTCCGTAAATTACTTCGATTTAACCTGAAATGAAATTCAAAAAATTAACAAACAGAAAACCAAATTTTTTAATTCAAATGGTATTTTATTTCACGCCCGTATATCTTCATCATACAATTCTATACAATAATACGTGGGTTTCTTGTGTGGGACAATGATTTAAAGTATATAATAATGCATAATAATAATAATATCATTTTTAAATATCTATTATTATCATAAAACTAATTTAATAATAATAATAATATTAACTAATATCTTTACACACACACAATTTTTCCACCATATAATTCTCTATATTTACGATATAATATATTTCATACACACACACATTTAAAATTTTACCCTCTGCCTTGTTCACTTTAAAATTCGTAAAATAATAATATTAAATTATTATTATTATTATTATAATTCTTACATTTAATAGTTACTTATCCATTATAATTTATAATTAACAAGTGTACATTAAAATGGTAATTATCTAAATTAAATATTCCCTAAAATTAAATGGTATCTTTATACAGCCTAAGGACCTTCACTTTTATTACAAGAATACTACAATTTATATATATTATAATTATTTTTATTTATTAAAATTAATTCCTAAAATGTGTGTCAGCTATTTTAAGTCCATAAAGGTGTGATTTTGTTTTACAGATTATATGATTATTAATACTATGTACATTTTTTACGAACGTATATAGGAATACACAATATTTTAAATATATTATTAATTTATTATTATTATCAAATTTTACGTATAATATGTTTTACCTGTTTATTTTTTTATGTAGTCTGACCATCCTTAATTTAATACAAAAATTCAGTTAGATACAAATAAAAATGATTGGTAATGTGGCTACAAGATTTACGATGATTCTTTAGATACCTTTACAATGTATTTTTACTGTTTTTTTATAAAATTCTAAAGCAAAAATGGGGTGAACAGTTAAATTTCATGATAAAATTTTGTTTGTAATCGAAATTGTGTAGTAAAATTTTTGAAATTGACGATTTTTTGAGAAATTAATGATTTTAGATTACGAAAGTAATATTTTAAAATTTATTTTCCGTGATTTTCCCATTAATTCAAACGTTTTAGCGAGCTTCCCCTATTATTTTTCCAAGTTTACGTATTTACTTTACCAATTTCCCCTATAATTTTCACGATTTTTTAAAAACTTTGACTTTTTAAAGTTTAAAATTTTCCGTTTTCTTTGTTTTTGTACGATTTTCCACGGAAATTGCATTGCTTTTTAAATTTTGCCGGTGATTTTTCTCGATTTTTTTTTTTAAATTTGGGTTTCTCGCTAACATTTTCTCAATTTGTCATGAAATTTTAAAAACTAATTTTAATCCAAATTTTAATTCTTTCCCTAAATTATCATTTGCATTGATTTTCTCTCAAAATAAATTTGGATTAGGATTTTCCTTTTAGAATACGCATTACGCATGCGCTTGGTACTTGGAAATTCAACAATAATATGCAAATTACACAACACGCGCGAAATCATGGGAGAAGCTCACACAGTGGAATTCATTAAAAAATGGTAGAATAATTTTGATCGAAAATCATAATAAAACAATAAAAACAAACAGGGAACGCATATTATTGTAAAGTTATGGTAGATTTTTTAAATTCCTATTACATGCTAAATTAAAAATTCCTACATTAAAAAACTAAATTCACTGAGAGACAGATAGACTTTTTTGCAGGGGATGTGTATTTGTCACTTAAAAATAAAAACTTGGATATATTGCTATTAAAAATTAAAAATTCTATAATTAAATTATTTATTAATTAAATTAATTAATAAATTATAGCTAAATCTAATGGTGATTAATGTACTTACATACAGAAAATTAGTGAATTCTTGTTTGCTGCACCAAATTCATCATTTATATCGTCTTGGTAATTGGTAAAATTCCTTCTGCTCACGTTCACGTTGTCTTTATATTTATTTATTTTAAATACGCATTTTCTATAAATATATTTATTTTATTATAGGAAATAAATTCTAAAATAAATAATTTATGTATATATATTAAATAACTGGGTCGGGACTCTTTGTTGAGAAAAAAAATGTTTTTTTTATAATTCCTAAAACTATTGTTTTTTAAGTATAAAAGTCGCGTGTTTAAAAACTATTCTAAAGTAAATTAATCATCCGGAAATTAAATAATAAAACTTTTCAGTGAAGACGACGACGATGACGAATTTAAAAGACGTTTTTTAAGTAAATTAATAATTACAGGATGAATTCTGATTTACATAAATATATTATATATTACGTATGGTATAGTTGCAATTACTATATAAATAATTTATGTACATTCCTTATTTATTTAATTTTTATGTTGTTCGTATTTTTATAATTAATTTTATAAATAATTAATATATATATTATTAGTTTTTCCCTCTGTCATTGGTAACTTTGATTCTAATTTTTTTAAATTCATATAATTTATATAACAAGTCACTAATCAATGTTCTTTGTTTTGTTGTTTCTTTAAGGAGCAGCAGCAATTTATTATATAGATTCTTCAAAATTTTGTCGTGAACTCTTTAAAATCGATCGAAAATCTTCTTCAAAAATGCAGTATGGGGACCTTCGAATCGAAATTGATTGAAATTCTGCAAAATTCAGTGCAGACCTTCGAGATTGATCAAGATTCTCTCGAATTCAGCACAGATCTTCGAAATTCATCAGGATTCTGCAAAATTCAGTGCAGATCTTCAAAATCGATCAAGATTCTTCCAAATTCCGCGCAGATCTTCGAAATTGATCAAGATTCTCCGAAATCCAGCGCATATCTTCAAAATTAATTGATCAAGATTCTTCAAAATTCAGAACAGATCATCGAATTCGGCACAGATCTTCGAAATTGATCACAATACTTCAGAATTCTTGGAATTTGTTGACAATTCATCGTCGAAACTTTAAATCTGATAGGAAATCTTCAAAGTTCACAGTAATTCTTGGAATTTTTGATTAATACAGGTTGGGCAATTTGTTGACGCAGGATTCGGAAGTTTCGTTACGGAAGGATTCGAAGTTTCGTTACGGAAGGATTCGAAGTTCGGACACCTCTTAAAAAGCCGCACAGCATTGGGAATTTCGAAGTAACAATAAAATTGTCTTTTTTCTACACATAATTGCATTATTTTTCTCTGTATTCCAACTTTTTTTCGCATCCTTCACTTATTGTTGTTTGTAACCAGTGATGGATTTTGTGTAGTCCGAGTAATTTAGACATTTGTATTATAGACGGACTAAAAGGATATAAAATCTGCTCAACGTCCGTGTAAAATGTTAGGTTCTATACTATATGTCTGTGTGAGTTGTTGTAAAAAAAGAAGAACAAATTATTTTTTCATCATATTATATTATTTGCCTTTGTAGTAGTGTTGTGGGCTGGTCGTTCCGGTTGTCTGCTCTGCTTTCGTTCCGCTTTATGGGGTCCTTTATTAGTTTCCAGCAGACGAAGAATATAATAAAGAACTCATATAGTAGTTCCCGCAACCGCAGAAATAATGGGAGACTCGTCCTTTTTCCCGTATATACGCAATATTACATACATACGGAATTTATTAAGTGTGCAGGATTTATTCTCAAATCTGTTCCTCTCGTCGGGGATTATGTTCGAATTTGTTAGTAACACCATATAGTTTTTTGAGAATTTCACTTTTAATTTTGATTTTACATCGTTTGGTGGTGGAATCAGTAACGCTTCTTAAACACTTTTCCACACTTTGCCGATATGTTGAACATGATCTTTCCCATGTAAATGTTATGCCCCCTGAGCTTTTATTTGTTTAATTTAATTGAACGATCCGCTCTTTGCTTTGGCTTTCCTTCAGGAGAATCCACGCTGATGTACTTCCGGAATGGATTTTTTTCGACATTTTGCTGGTGGACGTCCAAATTAAAGCAAAATTCGTTGGAATTTTCATTTTATTTTGAAATCATGGTTTTAAATCATTTTTGATGAATTTACTAGGAATTTTTGAAGATTTTACGAAGAATTCTTGGAGATTTTATGGAGAATTCTTGGAGCTTTTACGAAGACGTTTTGAAGAATTCTTGAGGATTTTCCGAAGATTTGTTGAAGAATTTTACGAAGAATTCTCGAAGATGATTTTTCTGCTGAATTTTAAATTTTGGAGTTTATTGAAGGATTCGAAAAATGAGTTCATTTGCTATTTGCCTTATGTGTTGCTAATAATAATGCTGCCTTCGATAATAATTCGAGATCATTTGTTGTTGTTGTGGTTGTTGGTGTTTGTCATAAATTGTCATAAATGTTGTAATTGTTGCTTATAAGGAGTCCTTGCGGCACATTATATGAATCAGCAAATCGTTTAGTATATACGTATGTATTTATTCTGACGATTTTCTTGTCTTCATTTCCATCTTTAAAAAATTCTTGGTATATAAATTAAATATACACTTGCTGGAAAGGTACGAGGAATTATTTTTATCAGCAAATGTGTCTCTATTTAATAATGTAACACATGTTGCTTTTAAAAACAGATTATTGTTGTTTTTGTTCTTGGTGTTGTCTATTTTTATCTTTGCTGATTTGGTAAAGTTTATTACAGTGACTTTAATTATTTATTTTTAATATGGTGGGAATTTTTTTTAATCCTTAATGTCTTTAAACTATATTATTTTTTCACACTTGGTTTTAAATATTCTTCTTAGTATTCGTAGTTACTAAATATTTTATAATAATTACTTTTTTATTTAGAACTGACTCAGGATTCAAGTGTACTCCGTCCTCCAGCCGGCCTACAGAAACAAAGGGAGAGAAAAAAGGAATTCGTCAGATGTTATGGTCTACAATATGGATTTCATTTTTATCAGCAATTTTTGCAACCAAAAATTTAAAGGTAAAAGTAAAAAAAAACATTTTTTAAATTTAAAAAAAATAATAATTTCAATGTAAAATATTTTGAAAATTAATTAAACTATAAAATTTTAATTTAATGATTGTTAACCAGAATATATTTTTAAATGATAAAATTTGATGCAAAACGGCGTATTAATATAAATGAAACATATGGATGAAAATGACAAATTAATTTCTAATGCAAATTAAATATGAAATTCCTGTATGCTTACAGTCATATTATGTCCCGGGAGTCCGAGGGAACCGGCGGATCCGAGACCCAGAGAGCCTGGCCCGGAGAGTCCGAGACTTCCCATGCTCATGCCTGACATCCCCATCGGTGGTCCCGTAGGGACAAATCCACCGCCCATTGTTCCACTGTGATGGTGATGCATCCCACCGTTGTGATACCTGGGAATAGCAACAAAGAAGAATATAATATTTAATTAATTATAATAATATTTCCTATTTCCCATACTGCTATTTATATAGCTATTCACTTATATATGTACATATAATTAATACATGTGTCTATGTTGTTTGGTGATAGAAAAGAACATTAAATCATTAATTGTGGACCTCCTCGGAAGAAGCTCAGCAGCATCAAATTTATAATCTAATGCCTTCAATACAAGTTTTATCTTTTACATTGAATGCATATGTGCAGTATTACTTTCGAAATCGTACAAACAAATTTTTCATTTTTTATGCCTCAAGCCTGTCGTCAATATTGACCTTGGGGACTATGTTTCCGGAAGATTGACAAATAATTATTTCATAAATAGGTAATATACTGCAGTTGGAAATCAGAAATATCTAATGCCAAAACATAGGGAAGATGAAGCTGTCGTCACACGGTACAGGTTAAATATTTCAAGTGGCACTGAAGTTGTGCAAATTAATAGTGTGGAAATTAAAAAAAAAGTGTGCTTACATGTAGGGAGACATTGCGGAAGCCGCCGGGTTGAAGGAGGAGAAGGCAGTTTTGTCCAGGGGCTTCATCACGTCAGGGATGGAGAGGCAGCCCTTCTTCTTCTTGGACTTGGACGACAACTTCCGATTCCGTGTTTGGATCCCTTCCTTCTTCATTGTTAATGGTCGATTAACCTGTAATCAGACAAGGGAAAATACAAATTATTATTTTAGCAAACTTTTTATCTAATTATTGTAAGCCCATGTTTTTGAAATTCCTAAACAATAATGCACAATTGTGTATGAAAATCATGATGCTGTAATTAATTGGTGTAATGTGTATAGAAACAATCTTAATTTAATTAGATTCTGATTTTATGGATGTGATTTTTTTAAATTCTTATTCTCTTTTCTCAAAAATTTATAGTGCCATCACTTATATACATACAAAAGGCCATTTTCCGATCCGAAAATTGTTTCCAAAGCCGCGGAATTCAAAAGCTGACAGAGTGAAGAAATACATTAAAAATTAGAATTAAAAGGACTGAAAACCGTTTGAACATATTGGAACCACAGTAGTAAAGTATAATATAGGAAGAAGAACCACAAGAAGAAGAAGCAGAAGACAAAAAACCCAGTACGAAGGTATACGTATATGCATAGGTAAGTAAAGTGGACAAGACAACAAGAGTCAAAAAGGATCCTCGAAATGAAATGTTGTGTAAAAGCCTATCATTATATTAATCGTTAAGGCAGGTGTAATTTTTCCCGACCTCCTCTTCCTTTCTCTGCAACTCTTCTTCTATACTACAGACAGTTTTCCGAATACAATCCTACTACTGTTCATTTCGTGTATCTCTCCATATATGTACATACATTATAACAGGCTTTATTATATACCAATTTAATACAATACATATATGTGTACATATACCAGCCAGCGTTTACTATATACCTATGTATATTCCCATATAATAAACCATATACAATGATAGAGGATAGGATAGGACCATTAAGCCAATATAATCGGCAAAAAGGGGGCAAGACTTTTTTAAAGACTTTGAGCCGAATGACTCAAAGCTTGAAATCTTCTTTTCAACAACTACCTGTGAGCGTATTTAATATTATATAGTGAATTACAATGTATAAAACCGTATAGGTAAAAACGCATATATATGTATATATATAGTTTACATGGTTTTGATACATTCCTCTTTAAATTTCCTTTATATGTATATATTGTAAAAAATTTTCACAGTACACACACTTTATTGTATATTTGTAACATCTGGAATGCCCGTCTGTCTGCGAGAGCCACCACCACCACCTCCTCCGCCCGGACGGACGAACAACATGGACTTGTCAAAGGAACGCTTTTAATTTTAAATAAAGAAGCTACCTTTTACTGTAAGTATATACACTTCTAGTATCTACTTCTATTTCAAATCATGGAATGAATTTTGAAAAAGGATGCTCGATCTATTAACAACAAATGTAAACGTATACATACAACAACTCTAAATATACAATAACTCTACAGACAAAAGTGAATATGAATGTGTAGTAAATGTGTATAATTGCCAATAAGAGATTTTGACGAATAATAATAACAACGTTCTATATAATATAGTGAGACTGGCGAGAACGAGCGTTTGAAACGAGAGGCCAATCCTTTTATTCCCGATTTATTATTTATTATTAATACAAATAAATCCTTATGGTGAGTAATTCCGTCATAAAACATTTTACATTCTTTACCAAACAAACATTTGTACTTGTATATACTTATACATTGTAGACAATTACAATTACGTACAATGGTGTACAAATTTAAGCTTAGTGTTCATATTTATGCATACTGTACACCTTCCCTTGTACTTACGATTAGTACACTTGTTGTTCTTTTATACATTGAGCTTTTAACAATTTGTAGCAGAGGAGAAGAAGTAGAAGAAAAAGACGACGAGAAGACGAAATGGAAGACCAGAAGAAATTTCAAATACCAATAGATACTTGAACGGGCCGGGCCAATTCGCCGCCGGCGACAGACCAGCTTATAACCTTTTAAATCCTTTTTAAGAACAAAAGGAATAAATAAAGTGGTGCAGGGTAACTTTATTGAAGGAAATAAGCTTGTATGGGGTATGTACGTTTAATAAATTGTACAATATTATTGTGTATGGAAGTTAAATTAGAAGGAATAAGAAAGAGTGTAAATATGTTTGAAGAGCAAATGTATAGTGAATACAATGTTATAAACCACTTTAAGAGCGGGAAAAGTCATCGAATCTGAAATTTCCACGGTTCTTATCGTTAGTTCTTATTATGATTGTTCTGTTCTTTAGAATTTAGAACAAATAAATATTAACACCAAATAGCCATTAACTTGATGGCAGTGAGCAAGTTTTGGTGTGAATAATATTGTTTGTTCCTATATTTCTATATACCGAATTCAAGTTCCACACATCAGATGATAGATTTCCTGGTGGAATTCAAGCCAGTTTACTCAGTATATTTTTATAAGAAATGACGTAGTCTAGTCTAGTTTTGTATTTTTTGCGTTGTTTTATATTTCCCCCTTGTTCTTGTATGTTTGTATGTCACTTGGGATTTTTCTAAATGTCAGAGTTCTAGATTTTTCTAATTTCCACTCGTCAGTCATGCAGACCAGTTATATGTACTCGTTATAATAATAATGGAGTAAAGTATGTCAATCTCACTTTTTTATATCTACGAATGTGGTACATATCCCTGATGTTTAATTCTTTTAAATGCCATTTGACGTATTGAAGTTCATGGCGCTCTCTGTTCTGGTCGTAGTCTCTTTACTATTATTAGTATTATTGTTATGGAAAAATTTTAAAGTGAACCTCCTTGAAAATCTTTTTTTTCTCATGATGTGTACCAACTCTATGTGACTTTAGTTGTGTCGGGTCTGGATAGTACGAAATTACATGGCGGCATTTATATTTCCCTATATATATGCATGCGTTTCATTTTTATATTTTCTATTATTAGATGTTACACACCTGATCATTAAATTGTATTTGTTTACTACTATATAAAAGTAATAATTATAAGGTGAAATATATAAAACTATAATAATAATATCATTGTATTATTATAGTTTTGTTTTATTTTGAATCCCATTTTTAGAAGCTGTTAACGTTTTTAATTGCGAGACTTTAATTTTATTAAGACAACGTTGGGAATCTCGTGGAAATTATTCTCGTGTTCTGCTAACCTTCTGGACAATATATTTCGCATACCTACATATACATATATATGTTTTCTGTACTTACTCTCTATATGTATACATTTGTAAATATAGGCTTTGTATATAATGGAAAAGGTGTAACGATAATAAAATTGTGGAGCACAGGAAGTGTTAAATCGAAAATTGCTTTATCAAAAATATAAAAATGTTTTAAGACTTGCCATATAAAATGATACTTTGGTATAGTAATTTATTATTACATATATAAGTATATATGCTACAGCTAAATTTAATGTTTCGCAATTTCAGGAGGATTTTCTTCGCATGTAAATACATAAATTGGAATTGGACACCCTTTCTTCGGTCGACGAAGTGAATCAGAATCCGGCTCATTGCACTGTTGAGTGTTCACCGTGGATTGGGCATCGATATGTATATTAAGTATGCACATATATGTACACTACACATGGTGTTCACAGCACACAGCCGCAGGTATGAAGTGATGGATAATGCCTGGTTGGAAAAAAATTGACCAAAGGAATAAATCCTTTGCTTTTGTTTCGTAAATGATTACGTACATAATTTATGAACGCAGGGAGCCTTCACTTTTGGATAAACGCTCTTGCCTTGCCAAAGTTGCTTCCAGGGATGATACTGCTGCTCCAGGAATTCTGGAAGGAACTGTTTTTGTAGTTGGTGGTGGTGGTGTTGGTGTTGATGTTGGTTGTGTTTGGTAGAGTGTTAGTGTTACAAATAGTATAACTCTTGTTTTTAAAGATGTGATATATGTATAGGTAATATATAGCATATCATGAAAAGTTCGTTGTAAAAAGTTAACCAAAGTTTTGTTGTACTATAGATGGCTGTATACCTATACGTTTTATTACAGATATCAAACGCTCTAAACGGATCTCTATATCAGACGCACGTTCAAAAGGTCGTCGTCGTCGACGTCGGGAAGGAAAATTCTATGTGGCACAACTGCCGTGTGGAACTAATTCAATTTGAGGTTGTATTCAGGCGCGATAATATGTTATTGACTGGGTATTGGAACATGCACAATAATTCTTTACAACAACACCAACCACAACGACAACAAGTGTTCCTCGCGTTATCCAACACTAAGCCCCGCAACCGCAATAGAAACAAATACCGCTGCAGCACCGGCAGTCGGCAGCAACCGCAACGTTAACAAATGCCTGAAATTACCATGTTAACTATATAGCGAGATCGACCAAATAGATACTCTAAAATTAGTATGTATGTACGCCATTTGAAAAGACGTAACCAACAATTCCTACGGCCAATTCCAACGCAACAACAATAGTAATACAACGACAACTACATATATACACAAGGATTAAGATGTAGATTCATGGTAATCCTGGCATCCGACATAATCGTGCTAGTATCTTCCAGCCTAACTTAAGTAAGTCTGTTATTACATCAGAATAATAAGTGTTCAGAATACATTTTTTGACACGGAATGTCTGTAAAGACGTAAGTAGACGTTGCTAAATTCTAGATTTTCCAGCCTGTCCAGGATCAACACTATCGACAGCCGCATCTCTACATAAGTAAGTTTACCCGTCATGAATTGAGTTCTCAAGAAATATACCAACACGAATCAACAATACAACGAAATTAACAAAAACATCTTGAAAATCGCGTGGGACAGTGCGTGAAATGCTACCAGCATCCCCAAAGTAATATGTGATAACGTGTCTTATATGCGCTACTACTTCAAATGTTTTTAAACTTTGTAAATTGATCGATTATATTTTGTTTATAGGCACAGTAGTGGCACGATCTGTGAAGTAGCTTATAGGCTCTACCTTCCTGATCTGATTGCAACCACAATATTCAAAAGTTTTGTATGCACCAAATACGTTAGGCATTTACACCAACACCGATTTCTTCCACAATTTCTTCCATAAGGATTACACTTGTAATTTGAAGACACGTTGTTGTTTGATTGCGCATACAGGTGTTGTAACCAGAATTTTACGCTGGATCCATATAACATAGCAGTACGTCACATAAATGGAATATTACAAGTATCTAATGTTGGATAATCCCCAAAACGTCTATGTTGTAAAAGCATGTAAATGCGTATGTATTTAAACGCATTTAGGAGAAGACATGTTTCATGATGATCCAGAGCGGATGGTGCAGACCATCAAGGCGGATAAGTGTGGATATGAAGCCGTAGGTGGGTTTCCGACGTTTTCGAGCATCGCATCCGCGTGTAAAAAAGAGTAAGTGAAATGAGTCAAGTGAGTATCCGTGTTGTTCCAGTAATAACAACAGTATCTTGTATGCTACCACTACTACCATACTCTACTACGTGGAGTAGTAGAAGTAATAATCATAATAAGTGTTATCCATTGTATACATAGCAATGGTGCGTGAAATACTCTGGACACGATCATATTTCATGAGGTTATTTAACTAAAATATATGTATCTTCACACACACTAGGCTAACTACTTCAGACCACAGATGGGCTCTTCTCACAGCGTCTCCCTTTCGTCGATTACTAAATACCTGCTGCCGTTGCTGATGCTATGAGCCTGTATACATACACGTTATATGGACATATCCGATTATGTACATTACAAAAGTTTCGTTATTACATACGCGTACAAATCTACCCGCAATACACAAATATACGAATACTTAAACGTTTAAAAACATCCCATATAACAACGCAATGCAGGCGTAAATTACTTTGCATGTAAGATGTCGTGTCCGTTACGTATGTGTATACTTTAGCTATTACTCCCTCTCAGTCAGTGTTTTTACACATTTCACTCCCAAATTTTTTCTTCAAAGTCTTACATATTTTCCTTTTCTTGTTTTTTAGTAGAGAAGAAGCGAAGCTCATATAATATGCTGCCGTTCATTATTAATATTGTTGTTCCTCCCTGGTACACAAACCCATACGGTTGCTTAGTTTACTCCTGTTTGCCTGTACCCATGCATTCCTATACGGATCGGATGAGCCACAATTCAAACAGCTAATCAGCCTAAAGGAATTATTGTTGGAGTGGAATCCTTTTCTTTCTACAACTATCTGTAATGTAAGAAGCTCTACCGTGTTCACCAACAACAGCAAAATTGTACACCGTTGTTTGTCGTGAATCGTGAACTGTACATGGGTGTGCAATAACACCTCTCGCAAGTTTTTACCATCACCACTGCTGAAACATCTTTAAACCGTTGCCCGTCTGTAAAACACGGTGTACACGGTGGAAATAACGCTTATAATAACAAGTCTTTTTTTAAGTCATGAGAATAAATAGAGAAAAAATAGGCTGTAATATAGTGTAGAGGCTGTAAAATCGTATATTTAAGAATATTACTTATATTATAAGTTTCAAAAGTTAAGTGAACAATTTTTCAAAAAGGAAGTATACAAGTAAGTGGTAGGAATAGGAAAAAAGGAGATTAATATGTAGAACAAGTATTTAAGTTACATTGACTAAACAGACGTGTAACCAATCGCTCATGCTACTGACGTGTCTCGCATATGGTAACGTTATATATGAATAGGATGGTTATAGTAAATTTGTAAGGTATAACATATGGGAATAGATGGTAAATTGTTGTACATACATTTAAACGATGTGCTCATCTTCACCGAGGTATTTACAAGACTAAATTACATGGTCAAAGATACTCAACTCCACTCTAATAAATTGCTGTGGGAGAGATTCTCCGGAGGTAATAAGAAAAAACGACGGAGGAAAAGGAACGGAGCTTCATCGGTAGTAGCTCTCGCTCCTGCATTTTCAAGTGTTGTAGCTAAAAATTTGTAGGTGCTGCTGAAGATTCTGTATGTATAGTGTATATAAACGTGTATACATATATTCTGTAAGCATATGGCATGACTGCATAAGGATTGTATATGACTACATGTTTTATTATAGCAATCGTTCGAGACACCCAATTCAGCTCCGTTTTCACACATTGCCACCGGGGTCAATCATAAATTCTTGAGAATAGAATATAACTCAACTACCAAATAAATGCTGGATACATCATGACTGGAAGGGTGGAATGGAGAAGGAGCACCGATTTTAACAAGACGGATGATGTGAAACTTCTATATTTAAGACATTAAACCATTTTGTCTGTGGGATTTTCTACGCAATGCTCTAAACGTTTAAGCAAAGCGTAAAAATTTTAAGCCAAACTAAATTTTATGATTAAAACAATACGTCAACAAGCAGTTTTTAAACTATTGTCATAACCAATAACAAAGTTTTTAAATTTTAAACTGCGGCAGTCAAATGCAACAGTAGTAATCACACCTCGGTAAAACCTATTATTGCTTACCCTTATTGCTATACATATTATTGCTTTCAAGCAAAGTTACCATGTACAGCTAATATTTCAGTCGTCAAAGAAATTACAACAACGATGATATTTAATGTTGGTGTCTGTAGTCTTCCTACAACATGAATGCTTACACTGTTAACAGCAATTTTCAAACATTTGTTACTCTTTTTTCTTTAAAAAATTGCGGCTGTAACACGCATTGAAACCTGCCAAACGAATGAAGAATTGGGCAGTAAATAATGGCTGGAAAAAATGGAGAAACATAATCTTATATAGTCATACAGTTAAAACGGCATTACTCATTGACGGCTGTGCAAACCACCACTAACTGCTTGAGACGAATGGACGGCTGTCCATACAAAACACTTTATTAACACAACGGCCCTAGTTCATTTTAATAGCGGGCCAAATTGCTAATAAATTCCCCGTCGAAACGGTTGTAATGGGGAAATGGGACAATGACTCGCGGGGAAATACATATTATTGATGGCGTTGCTAAATACAAGGGTTTCCCTGGTTCAAACTCCAGTTTTCATTAAGAAATACAGGAAATTTATAGATTCCTTACGAAATTTCTTTAAACTTTCTTCAAAAAACAAATGGTAAGTTTATAAATATGAATTTACCATTTGCCCGAAAACTGATATTAAAACATTTGCGGCAAATTTCAAATTCAAATAACCAGAAATTTGTATACACAAGCCTAAAGGTATAGAAACACTGGTTTACGGAAATATAAACGTTTACCAACGCCCTACGAATAATAAATGGCACAAATTTCCTAAATCGGAACTCGATTTTACGCCAAAGCTATAATATGACAATACATATAAACTATGTATAATGTTCATATGTAACTTGTTAATAATGCAAATGTTTCTAAACGGAACGTGAGAAGGGCAATATTTATATTAACAGTGTAATCTGGATGCCAGCCAGGTATTTGAAAACGATTTTACACTTTTTTCTACTTATATAATACCAATCGTTTGCTCCAATATGTGTTTAGACTACATGTAATATCGTATAGTCTACATACAATAACGCCTGTACATACAACAATAATAATTGTCCATGTTATATTTTGTATAAGTTTAATAGTTTAAGTACCACCGTTTAACATTTTTACAATATGTAAAATCCCACTCGGCCGCGGTCGTGGCCATGTTGTCGATATTCCAAACACAACCAACCCATCGTTAATGTGTTCACAACATATATATAAAATACATACATTGTATATATATACAATGCAGTATGTATACTAAATGCTAAAGTGTATTAGAGATTAAAAAGGCCAAAAATTTTTTCCCTGCACAAAATTCCTCCTCATCAATACCACTGCAGCATTCCCATTCACAATTAATTATGTGTATCAATAAGAGTTATAACCGTTTAAAAACCTATCATCAGGCGTTTTTTATTGCAACTTAAGTCTTGTTGTTGTACCTTAATTTAAATTATTATATGGACAAAAAACCATAAGAAGTACATTTATATACTTACATACACCCCACAATATACTTTTATATTCAAATCGAATAACTATTAACGACTTTTCAATGAAAGTCTCGCAGTCCACGAGCCTCACGGAGCAAGCTCTGAGCCTATTGTCCTGTAATTTAAATTCATGCCAAGTAAAGCTAATATTATTTGATATATATGTATATCACATATACTAATATAATATAACAACATATATATAAACTTTATATAATATATACCAAGTCCATAAAATTAGTTCACTATTTGCCTTTACATATGTTTTTTTTATATGGAAAAGCCTATATACTTCATAATAAAGTGCTATCAGTTGATCACAATCAAAATCCCTCCAGCCAATCTGACTAATCGCTGAATAAAATCTCCAAAGATGAACAACTCTTATATATTCTTGTATTAATATTGCTTATAAGCTCTCCTCCAACCAACAAAAGTTGTTGTTCTCCCAAGTGGAATAAAATTCTTCTCAATTGTCCATATAATGTATATTAATGAGTAATTATATATTATTGGCAGCAGCAGCAGCAGCGTCAAACTGCAATTTTGAAAATAAAAAACTTTACAGACACACTGAATGAAGAAGAAACTCTAACACACACACACGCTCCGCTGATTTATTTAATAAAATTCTTTTAAATTGAAAATTCATATTTGCATTTACAATTTATAATTTACTGCGATTTAAATTGAAAATCTATATACTTATTTACAATTTATAATTTGCTTTTATTTAAATTGCAAATCAATAAAAATGTTTTTAAAATTCTAATACTCCAGAATTTATAAATAATAATTGATATTTTATAATTTAATCCCTTGCGCTTAATTTTAAACGGTTTTTAATTTGTATAGATTAATCTGCTTTAAATTGATTTTTTTACATACAAGGGAAATGATGTATAACATTTTAATTTGATTTTGTGCACAAGTTCGTTATTTCGCTTGCTTTGCTTAATATGTATAATTTATTTTTACATTTGAAACTCCCGCTGCTACCGGCGGCACATTCCACAACAATAGTTTTATTTAAATTGGAATTTAATGGAGCAGGATATAGCATTACTAATATAATTTAATAAGGAATTTACCATTGCAAATTATTTCGCTTTGGTTCTTGCTTTGATTTTTGCCTTACGGCAGTGATGGTCAATTATTTATATAACGCAAGCAAGTGTGCAGGGTTGGGTAATTTTGCATTTTAAAGTCAGGGGTGGGAATATTTGCATTTTAAAATTAGCGTTGAAAATAGTTTGCGAGAAAACAGTGATGAACATATATTTGTGTATAAAAATCAGTGATGGAAATACTTACATATGTAAAGAAAAGTCATTGCTCGGGATTTCATGCTTTAATTTAAATTAAGCATGAAATTAAATTTAACTTACCCGCCCTATACTAAATCCAATTAAAAAGATTAGCTAATATGTTAAAATGAAACGAAGGCCATGAAACTTAATTGGCACAATACGTTTAAATGAAATTAGTGCCACTGCTATACTACGTATTTGAAATACAAAATGCTATTCAAGCATGAAAATCAAGGAGATCTCGTCCTCGTCGTCGTCGCTACACGGCTTGTCAAGCCGAATTAAAAAAAATCGGTTGAGGACGACGAAGGGTAAAAAAATGCAAGAGGAGCGTGTCCGCGGTGGGGAATAATAATATAGGAAAAAATCCCAAGAAGATATCTGAGAAGAAAATAATACACGGTGAAATGCCTACACACTATATAAAAAGGCTTAAGGAATGGAGCTGACTGCTGGTCGTGAATGGGAAAGGGTGTTAATACCAATTTGTTGTGGGTAATTAAAAATGCAAATTGCCTCGTAGGGGGCCAAGTATTTACGTGTCAAAAAAAACTTCCCTTCGTAAGTACAACCTACAATTAATATATATTAGACATATGCTTATATTTATATACATAATATAAAACAATCCCTTGAAAAACCGTATTTATAATTATTATACCTAAATTAGGTTGCCTTGTATGTTCAATCATAATGGAAGCCAGAGCTATGAAATTGCTTCAAGTAGTGTTGTATGCACGAGGATATTATATTCAGAAGAGAGCTTAAGAGAGTTGACAACAACAAGAGCGCGTCTTGAGATTTTTGATTTTACTTTTGGACAACTCCTAAATTCCTCCATTCATTCAATCCTCCATTGACTTGTGAGACTCATTGTCTGGGCTTGTCCATCGTCAATGTAGCACGTGTTCAATCAAAAATCTGACTCTCTCTCTCACTCTTTTCGTTCGTCGCTCCTCTCAAACCACAATCTAATAACTGTCCATCCTCCATTCATTCATCAATCCCTATTAATTCCTATATATGTCCTATGCGTCAGTATACGTTTTTTTCTTATGTACAAAATACTACACACGAATTCTCATATAGACTCTTATGGCCCTCGTCGGCTTTATAGGCTCCTCGCTAATGAGCTTGCCACTTGTTCGAAGAGCTCTCGACCGGCATTAAGAGGAGGACGGGAATCGCAGCAGCAGCAGCGAGAAGACTTCAGAAAAAAAATTTATACAGCAAAAAGATATAAGAATAAGAAGGGCTAATTCACTGACTGAGTGAGTGAGGGTTTCTTATTACACTGGGAATTTTCAAGGGGCACACGATCTTTTACTTGCATTTTAGGCTTAGAAATCTTGTAAATTTTGTACGTATTTTCTTATTTAAATATATTTATACAAAAATCATCCTTTTTTATAGGAGAAGGTAGAAACTATCTGCATTTGCAGGTATAGCTTGTATAATCTCATATATGTACATGTTAATATACATATATGTGTAACGTTCCCATACATAGTTTCAGCAGTTAATGTCCCATTTAAATGCATAACCTTAATTGCATATGTATGTATACAGCATGGAATTTAATGGGTGATATGTATCCGCCATAAAAATGGTGGACAGTAGAAACGCGGACCGTCACTGTCACCATTGAAACTTCAGCCGTTGTGAACATTGACATTTAGGATCCATATATACTAATCCCCTGCCTAATTTGGCATGGCGGCCATGACAGCCAGCATCAGCATTAGCAGCTCTATAGCCCGTGGTATATAGTAAAAACGGTAGAAAAAAATTTGCCAGCAGGCTGTAATAGTGTAAAGCTCGTTGCGTATAGGTTTTTATTATTGTATAAGAAAAGAATATGTCTGCTAATTGGCTGGCGGACGTCTACAGGAAATTATTGGACATGTCCTCAAGAATATTTTTTGTGCTATTGCTCCGGCTATATAATTTTCCATTTTTGCTACGCTGCAATTAAATCTTTGGAGTATTAATAAATTTAGACACTGTATATTTATATTTTTGAATAAAAATCTCAAATAATACCTTAATACTACATGAGGGAACAATCTGTTAGTGAGATAAGCTGCTAGAATTAATAAACGGCGTCGAAGTGAGTAAAAATTTGAGAAATAAAGTCATAAAATTAAATCCACACACGTAGATGCAAATCGTCTGTAATTGCTGATAATCGATGCGTAATATATAAAGTCAATTAGGGCAACAGAAATATTGTTATAAAAATATTTTTAAAAAAAATCCCAGAACGAGTAAGACAAGTAAGAAGTTAATAAAAGGAATGAATAAATAAATAAACACGTATACATAAAAGTATCCCAACGGCTGAATAAAAGCCATTCTACAGGTAAATCCAGTCCCTACTGATCACTCTGTGGAGTGTGGATTTTTTCTGGATTTTCCTCCACCTTATAGCGTTATTAGTAGCAATAAGAGGATATGAAGAAGTAGTTTGTAAAAAAAATAAGTGCTGCCAGAGTCATTAATCAGTGTCACATTAGTACGAGAATACATCTTGAGCATCCAGGGGGGTCCCCATTACCACCTGGAGTGATGTGGAATCAGAACACTGTCAATTTCGGATCATCTCACAGCCACCAAGAATCCACACACACACACACAAATCTCATCTGCAATAAAGTGGCTTCTTATATATCCAACCTCTACTTTAATTCCCCACAGTATATAAACTGTTTAAATATACACGATGAGTACTATATCTATATACAAATTGTATGCCTTATTATTAGCTTTTCCAATGCGGAGCATCGTAAGAAATGGGATTTCACTTAAATAAATTAGTATCACACGCAGTTATGACCAGGACATCATCCTCTCTTCTGGAAAGCTCCTCATCATCACACACACAAGTGCTTTTTAATTTATGAGTTACCTATATACTAATATAATTGTATACAGAAAAATTGATACATATATGGAACTTCTTTTAGTAGCTTAAATACAAAAAGCGTCCAAGCCTTTTCCTATTGACGTGTCCATATGCTGGCGTTGAGCTTATTAAAAATATTATTATTGCTTTCTCAAAAATCAATCTCATTTATTCTAATTCATTGGCAGTCAATCAAAATTGTTTTTTTCCGGCCTTTGCTATAGTATGGGAGCGCTTGTTTAAAGTTTTCAATTTATTAACACGAGCTCCTTTTTATCATTTCTTTCCAGTACATCAGATGGAAGAAAGGTTCAACTTCTTAATTGAGAACAGCCTAAATTACAGTTATTGGCGTTTAGGTTACACAAAATAAAATACAAATTATAAAAATAAATAATTCGGTAAAAATTTGTCCTCAATTTAATTTCGAATAACATACCACAAATTTACTACCAAGAGGTAACCTACGAATGTCAATTTCTGGCATTATTTCAAATCAAAGGCGCTAAAGTTATACAAAATAAAATAAATAAAGTAAAATTGGACATTAAATAACTAGAAATTACTAGATGGAATTAATAAATGCAAAATAAATAAAATGCTCAACGTATATTATTTTGGTACCACAAATCAATTAAAAATAAAATTCCTACAAAATGCATAGCAATTTAACACCTTTACAAATCATTATAGAGGTAAACGCATTATATAAAAAAGAGCAGCGAGAGAGAGAGAGAGAGAGAGTGAGGAAGAGAAAAAAAGCAAATTTAAAATATACTTTTAACTTGACACTGATGATGGTCCGTGGGTCGGGAAGGACGCCTTGTCAGCTCCTGACGTTCCATCAGTCAGCAAGGCGGACCTCTGACACCTTCTCCCCTTCCCAGACTAATTTACTTGCGAGTTCATCAGTGAACTTGTTCTTACATATATATTACTATTACATTACACATAGATATACACACAAGATCCTTAAAATCCTCATATAAATTACCTTCCACCAAACCTGTACATATGCATATGTGTTGTATATCCTATCCTATAAGTAACAATAACAGTTAAGGCGTCCTAATAATTAGAAAAACGTTCGTTAGAAACCAGCAGGGCTTGATTTTCCCTTCCCTATTCCTTTTCTTCTGTCGTGTCGCTACGTCGATGAAAGATCGACCATCGCATCGGAGAAGCAAAAACATCATTTTGCCGCAGCTCACTCAGCATGGCTAAATTGCGTTTTAAATGGAGGCAATGCTTATGTACGTGCATATAACAACCTTCTGGCTTATTGTTATACATAGAGGGAATGGATTCCATAATAAAATCCTCATCCAATTGACAGAAGCAAAATGTTTAAAAATGGCTTGGCATTACAAATAAAGCGTTGAATTAAATGTTTTTCAATTTCTAATAATTCTTTTTAATTTAAATAGCAATATACCGCTTACTATTAGGGAGAAATCAATCTTCATTAGGTTTTTGTATATTATTTTTGTATGTTATTATGTATAGAAAGAACCTTCATTATAAAAAATGGAGGTTCAAAATTAAAAAAAATTATAAGAAAAAAAACAATCGCAGATTTAAATGAGAAAATGTCTGACTGTGAGACGGATTGATTTCCCACAAGGAACCGCGCTCTTACATTGATTTTATATTGAAGGTACGTATTTATCCCTGCTTGAATGGTGGAAGCTCAAAAGAAATGTTCTACCACCGGAGTTGCCCATTAGGATTGTTTGGGTTACGGGCTTTTATGCAGGGCTTGAATTTTATTAAACGCTTCGTATTATTTAACATGTTTCATTTACATTACATTTGGAGTGAAGCTGACCAAATTACAAGGTTATCTAATATGACCACAAAATTACTAAACGGCGTTAAAGTCAATTTCATTATTATTAAACACAGTTGAAAAATTCAGGGAATTCTCCAAAAAACGTTCAAGAATTAAATAATAACAATGTAAAAAACTACCATTTAATTAAGTTCATGTGTTAAAACATTTAAAAATTAAAATTTGTTTTCCACCTACGTATTTCCATATGAGCCGTATTAAAATAACATAAGAAGCGCAGGCAATCCGTAAATTGTAAAAGCAATCATATAGCGATGAGTCAACGTTATTATTAAAGCCAGAAATATTCCTTAGCTTACTTAGGAGAAGGTGAAGAAATATGTTTAAGGATGCGGAGAAAATCCTCGTGGGGATTGAAGACTACAACGACATATAGTAGGAGTCAACGGCTCGGTGAGAGTCGAGGACGTCAAGAACTTCCTTATGTATTTTATTTTGGTTTAGTACACTTAATGGGGTATATATTTGTAGTTTTATATAGGAATAGCAAGTTATATTATTATGCACACGCGAGCTTATTGTGGAATAAATGCTGACGCATATAGATTCACAGCAGCGGCAGCAGCCGCAGCAGCAACTATGTCTATACTTTGTACTACTAGAAGGGAGAAGAACAAGGAAAATGATAAGATTCCAGTAATCTTTTCATCATCTCGTTTACATTGAATGCAAACTTATATGTGACTAGTAATGCCTTTGACAAGTTACTATTGTGTTTTCGTGTCATCGCCATGGCTCCTTGTCTGTCAATTCTCTCCAAAATTGTCGGACAAACTCTCTGTATCTTCAATTTTTCGTAACAAATTTCAATCAATGCTCATTTTCTTTACTGTTACCACAAAATCTTTCATCTAACGCGTACTAGGTGTTTCCACAAATTTCAATGAACGGCTTCAAATTAAAAACAAAATCAAGCTGCAATTAAAAACCGACAAATCACTACTAAAATACGGAAATAAATACAAATTATTAAAATAAAATTACGTTAATACAAAATTTAATACAAAATTTAATACAAAATTTAATACAAAATTTAATACAAAATTTAATACAAAATTTAAT
>JAQGAK010001396.1:0-33766 GCA_034696945.1 Lipothrix lubbocki | reverse complement strand
ATACAAAAATTAATACAAAAATTAATACAAAAATTAATACAAAAATTAATACAAAAACTAATACAAAAATTAATACATCCATCCAGTAACACCAACCAAGTCAATTTCACAGATGGTTGAAGATAAATTAATGAAGAAATAATTTTGTTTTAATTACCTTGATTAAACGTTTACTATAGAAAATTTTATTAGAATATATTTATCGTTACAACATCTTAATTCAATAATGTCAATTTTCAATATTTCTAAGCGTGTGCTATACAGAATTGTAATAGAAAGTACACTGGACCCTAAAAAATGATATTTTTATACCAAAGTCACTTATAGCATACTAGAAGGTAAGCACAATATAGCAATTTAACATTCACTCATTAAGGAAAATTTATTCAGGAACAACGTTTCGTGCTTCTGTCCTTCTTCAGGTTCAAGTTCAGAATAAAACAAGCATCTTCATTTTAAACATTAATTATTTGAATCGATTCGAACAAAAGTTTCAAATAATTTCACAGAATTTAAAAAAATGATATTTTGCAAAACTTTAAAAAAATTTGTCTCAGAATCCTCCTGGGTTGCCATTCCCTTCGAAAGAAGAATGAATCGTCCTGAGATTTTCTACATTAAATATATGCAAAATCCTAGTTAAGGCCTGGCTGATGATTTGCTCTAAATCGGTATATAAGCTCTCATTCTGCATCGTCTCTAAGATTTTGAATTGCTTTGTATGGTTCCGAGAGTTGAAATGGATTCCAACAGGGGCGAGTAGATTGTTCTTTATTGAATGTCGATGACTTGTCATTCTCTCAGCCCGTATATTTTTTGTTTGTCCAATGTATATATCATTTGGGCAGATATCACATGTAATTGCATATATTACGCACGTTGATATACAACTAAATAAACTTGTTGCGTAATACGTTGCATACAACAACAAGCATCTTCATGTTAAACATTATTTGAAACGATTCAAACAAAAGTTTCAAATATTTTCACAGAATTTAAAAATCATAAGTAACATTAGTCCACTAATGAATAGGATTCAAATGGTATGTTATATATAACAAGTTTGATTTTATAAACCAAAAATGTCACGGCCATGGTCATGAAATTACACGGCGAATACTTAGAATATCTTGAAGACGGCTTAATAGTGAAGCAGCACCAATGTACATTCAATTTATGGAAAAAATTCTATGCTTATGTAACGGCGACTTCTTGCAGCAATGCACAGATGTATAGGAATGTTTTGAGTTATCACGTAATCCATCCAGGATTTTTCAAAACTTACTGCGTGAAATAAAATATACATCGAAATATAAAACTACTAATATATATATATTATAATATATGACTTCAAAAAGTATGAGCATCTGCAAATTAGCCAGTACTTTGGTATTAGAGTACCTATTTCCAGCACCACCTAATACAAAAATATGTATATCTTATTAGATTTATTGTCAGGTCAGGGTTCCTAATATACATATTTCTCAATCTGACATTAAAAATGTAATTTTCATGTCTTTTCTCCAAACGGGGGGGAATGAAAATACTGTGCCATCTTCGTAACATCCCTTACGAATCATAATATTATAGCAATTAAATTTAAAGCATTATTTATTGAGCTGTATTATTTGACAATAACACGACAAAAACATCGCTGCTGTAAGATGTTGTCACTATCAAAGATCTAATCGAATTCTTCTCACTCATCGTCACATTTTTCCTCCTCCAAAGTCTCGGGGATTAGATTCGGATGATCTACTTCATAAATAAAAGCAGCCCTAACATTACTTGCTTTGTCACCAACAAAACCCTCCTGTTGAAAAATTAAAGTTATCAAACTATTGTGTCACTATAATCTGTCAGACAAATCCGTTTATAATATATTAAAGTAAGACCTACCTTTTTTGGGTCAATATAAAATGTTACTCGAAGCACTTCTTTAAATATTGTTCGTATCGCAGGTCCCTCGTGTTGATTTTTAAAGTGGCAAAATACGTCCAAGTACACTAAGATAAAGACACTAAGAAACTAAAATTCGTTTTGTAAATTTACCAGCACACTCCCGAGCCTCCAAAGTTTTAATTGTCAATCAAAAACAGCAGAACCAGTTGAGATAGCCTACAATAACAATGAATTGATATTGTCTATACTTCATAAAAACCTTGAAACGCTCAAATTACAATAAATAAATATATTTACAACATACATGATCCACGATATAGATTTTCAAGGCTTCCCGATTCTTCACCGGATCAGTGATGTAGCCGTTGATAAGCCTTCTCAACACGTTTGAGTTGAGCTTCGCAGTGACCAAAATTGCATGACTAAAATTCGAAATAAATACATTGATTTATTTGAAGCACTCAAATTCATTAAAACTACACAACTGAGATTATCCTTTTATTCATGCAAATACTAAATTGATAGTAATAACCATTTTAATACATATGGTAGCATTTGTCATTAAGCTTCCCTTTCCTTCCAGTCGACACCGCTCATGCATAAGACTCGTGAATATATCCCTGGAGCCCCGCCCATACCGTATAGTCAAATATAATGTAGAAATTTTCAATGGCCATAACTCTGTTTTCGTTGACCTGGTATCATACTTGACCCCTTGTTTGCAAGCGTGTCATATTTTATATTCCTAAGGCATTTCGTTCGAGAGATATCGTATCGTGTAATCAGACACGATTGATCATTTCGATAGGCCCTCTTTCTACGAAGGGAGCCTAAATAAACAAAACAAATAAAAAATAATCATGACAAAGCTAACAATAAGCTGAAAAATCATGCCGCTGCATCCTTGGTTGATGGGAAGGCGGTAGGTGAGGAACTTATGAGTTGAGCTCTAAGAACCAGAATTCCCCTGTTTGGTCCTATAAATGAGAATCTATAAATCAGCAGTTTGTTGTTGGAGTTGTTAAAAACAGTTGTTGGTCGTGGAGAGCGACGTTGACACACGTTGGTGGCACTGTGACTTCCCCTGTGTTCCTAGCGACCCGTGGACATATTTTCCAGATTTAAGGACATTCATTCCAATTAAAAGGTCAGTGTTTCCCTGGAATCCGTTCAATTAAATTGAAAATTCCTCACCTGTCAAATTCCCATATGGTGCTTTTATTCCTATACATAAGTACTTCAATTTAATTGCATATGCCCTGTTGTGTACAATTTGATTTCTTTAGGTATTTTATTTATTAAATTTCGCAAACTTCAAAATTGTATTTTATTTTTGTTTATTTGAAAATTTTGATTCCTATTATTTAAAATTCATTTAAAAACTTATATACCTACTCTTTCATTAAGAGATTCTTGAGATCTTGATCCTGAGTTACTGATTTTGTCGGCGACTATATTAATTTAATTATTAATGCAATCCTGATCCTGCGTGCATAACCGATCATTATAATTTTTATTTAATTAATTTCTTAAATGTTAATACGTGGTAAAGTAGAAGTTTCGCGTATCTTTTTTAATTATTATGCATATTTTTTAATTTTATTACGAATTTTTTGTAATTGTAAATTAAGGTGTCTTTGAAGATTCTCAACTTTCTGAAAGATTAGGGAGATTCGTTAGCTAGAGTTTGGCATCTGCTGCCGAGTATAATATAATTTATTGTATTTTTGTAATAGTAATTTTTTATTATTTATTTTTTTTATTTTTCCTAATTTGCATGCTGTTAATATTATTGTAAGTAAATTGAATACTGTAAAAATAGTAATAATATTGTCAAAAATATATGTCTAATTTATATTATTTTTCATTTTACAGACATTCCAAACATGGTCGACCTCACGAGTCCTCGTTCCGGACCTCTAGAGCATGGTTTCAATAACATGGTCTTCATTATTGCCGGTGTACTTGTTTTCAGTGTAATTGGTAAGAATAAGAAGATACATCATTTCACTAGAGATACACGTGTAATATGTGAAATAGTATAAATTGAATTTTTATAAGTATAATATAAGATGGTTTCATATGTAAATTAAGCTATAGAAGTCATCCTCCATGCTTCCGTGTTATCTGAGTTCATGTAGGTTAAAGCTGATTGGCATTTAGGATGGATTGAATATGAGGAGCTGCAGTAAATCGTGCAAAATTGAATGAGCTGAAATTTATTATCTGGGGTAGTAAAACACACAGAAGTATGGGTTATGGCTGCATGTTTTTAATATTATTAAAGGACCGTATTTCTATTTATTGCACGTGAACCAGTGAACCTGCATTAGCTAAGTTAAGCATTGACCAAGGTTCCTGGACTATTTCCCTACTCTTCTAGCTGTTTTTCTGCATATTTGCACTATTTGCAGTTGTTCGTTCAAAGTGCTTGCTTAAAAATTGCAGAGTATTCAGTGTATTTGTGAACCATTTTTTTAAAGGAATATTATCATGTAAATCAACAAGAAATGAAACCAATTAGTCTATTTGTAAGTTCTGCCCGTTGATCCTATTTGCGTTTAGACTAAAATAAACTTTTACAGTAAAAATGTTTTTCCAGAACACTGATTTTGCCTATTATTATGTTTATGATGAAGGGTCGCACTATTCCGGGGGTTCACTTTTGACTAAGAAACTGACTAACAATTTTAAATATTCACAATTAAGTTTCTTTGATAGTTTGCCATTGACAACTGCGAGCTTGAAATTTGTCGTTATTTTTTGGTATTATATAAACTACGCGCCTATTAAGGATGCAGCTTGCTTGTAGTTCATGTTTACTAGTTAAATATAGTTTAAATTATAAATTCAGCACTTTCTCCGTTAGATTTATTGTGGAGCGAGCAATTTACAGTTTGGTAGTTGTTGTGATAAGGTACTTATACAGATGATAACACCTGATGCGATTGTATGCTTATGCATTTTGTCATCAACGTTACATATAAATACACATAATCTCTATTCATGTTACATCTTTAGTTAGTTCAGCAAATATTAGATTTATCCAGCCGGCACTCGAAATGTAGATTAGCAACTAAAACCAATCAATTGACTACGTGGCCCGTGTTGTATTTGTGTCAGAAGAAGAATCACTGCAGTAGTCCGACATGCTGTTAGGCCATATTGCAAATTAAAACTGCTGCGGATCAGTTGTTGATTGTGATAAATTAAAGCAAATTTTAATAATTCATATTGTAGTTTAAAGCATTAGAGTTTTAAAATGGTTGAGAAATCAGTTATTAATGAACTGAAGGAAGCTCTAAAAAATCTGAAAGATAGTGATGAGCTCTCGGATTTACCGGGGGGCTCTGATGAAATAGCGTCAGATCCCGAAAAGATGGAACAGCTTAAGAACTTACTGGGCCAATTTAAACAAACGTTAGGTAGTGCAGGTGGTGCTGCTAATCCAGGGATCCAAATTCATTGGGTGTTTTATATCATTGTCATTGTTGTTTTCGTGTCCACCATTGGTAATCATATAATACTTATTTCCTCTGGTTTTTGTAAAATTGTTCATTTTCTTTCTACAACTTTTGCAGATCATCAATTCTCTGTGTTATTAACGTTTTCTAAATATAAAGTCAATATCTTCAGAATGTTCTTTTTGTTATTACAGGCTTGTTCGGTTACCGGCTTGTCCAAAGCCTCCAAGAGAAGGAGCGTAAGCGGGAGGAAAAGCGGAAGTTAAAGGAAGGCAAAAAGAAGAAATGAAGTACTTGAATCGAAGCCCTCTGAACCCTAAAATGCTTCCTCGAGTTAGCAGCAACCTTTTCTACATGAACCCATCCTGATAATCAAGCAAAATTAGTAGCACAATCGCAAAAACAAAAACACTTTCTCTAATAAGGTTAAGGTGTTGTATTCTATGAAAAATATGAGATTTCCTGTTGTTATTTAGTGTTTATAAAGTGATATCATGCTGTTTAGAAACGTAACAACAACACTTGAAATTATTGTTATTAAAAAATGAGACATGATTGGGAAATATGAATGTTCAAAATTAAGAGTACAATGTGTGATCATAATGTTTTATCCTATACGGGCTTTAACTTTGTGTGTAGAAATTGCTATATTATTATGCCAGCGAGGTCTGTAAATTATTTTTCCATTTAAATAATATTTATTTGTTGAATGTATACATTACATATATATTGGTCTTGTTATTACATACCGTTAAGTGTTATTAGTTTTTCTATCGGCTGTGTACTACTACTGTACTACTCAGTTACAAAAATCTTAAAACACTCGGTTGTGAAATTTTAGGTGCTCCTCCCGTTAATTTTGTAAGTGTCGAACAACAATATTAAAGTGGGGTAAAATAACAAAATCTACTATGATATTCCAATTGTGACAAATTATAAGCATTACCACAGCTGTATGAAGCACACGAGATTTATTTTCGGTATTTTCGGTACGTGGGACTAAGGCAATTAATTATTTCCTTTACATTCAAGATATATTTATGAAGAGGGTAATTTATGGCGTTAAATAGTAAAAGTATGCCGGTGCACTCGGGAACCTGTATTGACTAACATGATATGGGGAAATAAAAAAAAGCTTGCAGCAATATCTCTCTTTGTACTTTTTTATTGACTGATCATTGACAAATTATCACTCAAATTGGTTAACAATACTTAAATACTTAATACACACATATAATTATGATTTAAAATCTTATTAATAAGTAAATTAATTTACAGATATAACGGAAATTTCAGCTTCTTGCTCGTCACAATTATTAAAAATTACCATGTACAAATTAATATTTCATATATCAGAATTAATTGATAAAACAATGATAAATAATATAGTTGAACTTAATTGGGTAATGTTGTAGTATATTATTCAGCTTTCTCAGCCTCAATCAAATAAAAATGTAATTAAATTAAATTTAAAAAACAGCAACAACATTAGTACGCACATTCATCGTTACTATCTTGATAGCAAGTTAGCTGGTTGACATCGTCCTTGTGAACTTCATTTAGATCTGAGCCCGGAATAATGATTTGTTTCCCATCCCTGTCAACGCAATAGCAGATGGAGCCACTGCACTGCCATTTTCGGAAGTTCCCATTCGGACAGCAAACGGGCTTACCATTTACGTTATTCAACATTAGCTGCTGGACTCTTGCGCAATCTTTAAAGATGAAATATAATAATATCACATTTTTAATTGTCATTTAATTATTAATTTTTTATCGAATTTAAAAATTTTAAGGATCTCATCGTAAGTTTAATTTATTCTAATATCAATGTCATCCTTACAGCAATCAACTTTGTCGGCCACTGGTGAATTTTTAGCTATCTCATAATGATCAATTTGCTGCCCTCTCTGATCCACGCAGATCAGTTTGTCTTTCCGGGGTTGCAATGGGCTGTAATTCCCATCAAGATCACAATTCGGATAGTCCGCTATGAGAGTTAGTCGGGATTCATTTTTCGCTTGAATCAGTTCCACCTCTATTAGAGATTTGGCATATTCACAGGGTCGACGGTAAGGTGTGGGCATCATTGGGTGCTCGTTCTTATCGTCTAAAAAACACCAAGATCACCAAATCATAATATTACTCCAGAAAATGTCACTAATATAATTAAAAATTGTTTCAAAAAATATTATTCAAACTAAAATATTTTTTATTACAGCAAGCTAGTTCATCGATATCAGAGATTTTGACTTTAGTCGCTGGCTTTTGAAGGCACCAACACTGCCGGCCAACACATTGAATCGGGTCATAATCCCCATTAGGCATACACCGTGGCAAAAGTCCCTTCATCCCCGCAAGTAACTTCAGATTTTCGACATCCCTGGCACATTCTGTTTAGAAATATATTTAAAAGATAAAATTGCAAATAAAAATGAGAATTTTATTAGGGAAAAGGGAATTTAAATATAGACAGGGCAGGAAAAATAAGGACGATGTTGATTATTTTTGTGCTTACTGCAATTCATTAGTTTTGTCACAAGACCAACTCCGAATATCCGTTGACCTTGTTCATTGACACAGAAGCATCTGAAATTAAATTAAATATTGTTAAAGTCAAATCTTGAAGTATGCAACAGGATAACAAATTAATTAAAAGTTATTAATTGTACGAGTTAATTTTATTATTAATAATTCGGTATATTTAAGCTTGTTTAAGTAGTAATTAATTTTCTAAACGAACACTGATCCAGGTAAACATTGCCGATTGGTGTAGCGACCGACGGCGTCACATTCCGGTTTAAATTGGGCCGTCCCAACTGCTCCAGTTTTAAAATTCTGGTCGTAGTTGTAACGTTCCTGTGCGCATTTCGTTGAAGTCACTAAACCAAAAATTCATAAAGTTAACTATAGAGAAAAGATATTCATAAATCCAAACATAATAATAATAATGCTTTTCGTTGGCGAATGATCAAAAAGTACCAACTTATGTGTTGAAGGTATAGAAATTGGTACTTTGGGGTCCTTCGTCGACGATTTAAATTAATTTATATTAATTAAAATAATATTGTAATTTAGTATTTCATTATAATACAAAATGTATTGAGCATACTCGGTCCACATTTTTTGCTGGAAGAGTCACAGGTTAATTGCGGACCACAAAGGTCAACTAAGGCTGGATTGACACTGTCGACCTCACAGGTGTCGGTTTCATTCTTGTACTCTATGCAGAAGGTACCTTCGCAGCAATTGCACTTTTCCGGAGTTAGATAGGTCCGCGTCCCTTGGGTAGTGCAGTTTCTTTTGACCGGACAGGGCGAGTTTAAATGAGCATCAATGCAAAAAGTGTTATCACACTGGAAATAGCTATGTTGCTCCTGGGACCAAACTGTAGTCAGTAGAATAAACTGGAGGAGAATTTTTACACTTGTTCTCATTTTGTTCAGTGGGCTTAAAAACGTATATGCGAAATCTAAAATAAATGAGAAGAAATAATTAAATTATTCACAAAAACATGACTTGCCCCTAGGTAATTTAATTAGCACACAGTACAGTGATATTTCATTGTCATTGAATTTCGCATATTTTTAGCCAACAATTTGTAATCGCTTTATTGGGCTCATGTATGGAATATACTGGGACGTAAATCTTGTTATCTAATCGATTAGAGATAAAGTTGAATAAAGACCCTGCAGTTTAGCTTGATAAGCTGAAGCTTAACCATAAATATTCGGTGATATCGACGTTATGATAAGGGGGAAAATCTTGTGCAAAAGTCCTGGTGATGTCCGATGGCGTTAATGTACTCGTATGATGATGCATTCAAAGATCAAAGACATGAGTAATCTGATATTTTATTTATGAAAATCTCTCAAAAATCAAATGAGAGAATCTTCGCAGCAGATTCTAGTATAATCCTGTGCTACAGATGTTGTTTCCTAAACGGCTAAACGTACTCAGCTGCTAAACTCCAATATGACAAGTTCCTGTCCAATATGACAGCAATTTTGGAAAAAATTAAATGTTATAAAAATAAAAAATCGCCAAAAATCACGTGTTAACGAAACAATGAACGTGTTTACTTCCAGCATAATATCAGGGCTCTTACACACACTTTACAATAACTTGAAATAGATGATCCAGTCCACATACGTAACTACGCACATATTCCCGCAATAGTCTAAGAAAATGTAATCAATGCAAACATCATAGCTCATAATTATAATTATTGAAAATAATTGAGAGCTGACAAGGAATGTAGTACGTATAGAAAAGACTTAATGTACAAAAATTGCATCACGAAGGTACAATTTGTCCGAGAAAAACTTATCCGGATAGAATAGATTATAAACACACATTATTCAGCAAGACAGTATATGGAAAGCACAAATGCAATCATATCAGCAGTTTTATATTAAATTCCTGATTACAAGTGACGCTTTCAATTGTGGACGTAAAAGCTATTTAGTTTAGTTGGTTCAAAAATCTTAGGTACATGGATGCCAAGCTACTATGCACGGAATACAGGAGGTTAGCATGGTATGGTGGAGAAATAAATCACGAAACGGCTTTGGCTTCCGGTAAGAACGCTTCCCAGTACTTCACCAACTGCAAATACACAAAAAGGAATTTATGCATTAATTACAATATTTGTATATAGTTTTACAGTAATTTTTATTTAATTTGTTAAATTCAATACTAAATACATGGATTTTTCAACCCTTTCAAGATTTAAATATGTTTAAATTTTAAACGATATTGTCATTTGGATCAGACAACAACACACCTCCTCTTGGTGCTTAAGCTGAGACTCCAAATATTTGATTATAAGTTTCTTGAATTCCTTAACTCTAGCAACTTCAAACTGGTCCAACTCTTTCTTGATTATCCTTGATATAGATTCGAAATCTTCCTGGTAACGTTCGACCTTCCCTTCCCACTATAAAATTAATAAATTTGAATTAAAATTGTTGGGAGTAGAACTACGAATGTTTATCCTGTTTATTTTTATCTATATATTAGTTCAAGTATATACCTCCACGACTTCTTCTCTAGCTTGAGCAATACGATCATTTTTAACTGCCAACTCCATTTTTGATTTGGCTTCTCGTTTTTTGGTCAACATTTGCTGGGCGTGCTGCCACGTTTGATATGCTTTTACACGCTCATGAAAGACTTCCTAAATACAAATACATTTCGATTATAAAAACTTCTTATAATAACAACAGTATACATATATTCATTAGGCATAACTGAGTAAAATAATGCTACCTTAACGGATCCAATTAATCCAATGTAATCTTTGAGAAGTTCGGAGAACAGAAAGAAATCTGAATTTGCTTGGTCATTCTGGATTTGTTCAATCTGAAGGAGGACAAATAAACTGTTATATAAAACCTCCCAACAGTTTGCGTAATTGTACTGTTTGAAATATGAATACTGTACCTGCTCCTCTAGTTCAGCTAACTTTGCTAATGCCCTAGCCAAGCCATCATGCTCATCTGAATTGCTGAGAATGGCAGCACTCTTGGCAAAACTTCCTGTTGATTGAGCAGACTCTTTCCGGTTGATCACAAGAACTTCAATGCTATTATGAACTTTTCTCAGCTGATTTTCAAGGGCTTCAATGTTCTGAATCTTTTCCTCGAACCACTGAAATTAAAAACAAATATTCAGCATAGAGTTTACGTGAGGAGGAAAATATCAGCAAATAAAATGATATACAGTTTGAGATGTCTGGGCAGTCTCAGCATGTCAGCACTAAAATTGCAGGCACGCTCATGAATATCTTCCTACACCTTTTGCAAATTTACGAAAATGACATTAACAATTTTAAATTGTACATTAAGACTTACCGGATCAGACTCATCCATCCTATAGGAAATTTTGTTGACTGTTTCACCAAATTTGTTAAATAGTCTAACCATCCCAGCACCACTAAAGGCAGATGTACTTGATGATCTCGGTAAATCGGAATCACTTTCCAGAAATTCTCGGAAATCAGGATCTATACAAAGCACGGAATGAGCTGCAGTACGAAATAAAAATCGTTCAAGGCCTGCTCGACGCTTCTCGATAAAGTCGGTATTAACTCCTTGAGCATCTGTCTGATTAGACATTTTTATTTTGGTAGTTCCAAGGATATTCTTCTCGGGAGCAGGTGGTACAATTCGACCCTGTTACAGCGAATCAAGTTATTACAATCCAATAATATAAGGTTGTTTCCAAATTCAATATCAAATTGTAATCCGACCTTTCTTAAATATTTTTCCTCTAATTTAGCATGAAGACCAAGAAAATCGGAGAATCTTCTCCACACTGCAAACTCCTTCCTTCGGTATAAAGCAATGTTAGTGCGGGTAGTTACCCTATACACTAGGAATGATGACATGCCCTCTCCCTGGCGCTGTGGCTCCGTTACCGTAATTTCAATGTAGTGCTTTTCATTGTCCACAGTTTTCTACACAGTAAATACACTCAATTAAAATTTTCTAATAATTAATTAAATAATAATGGAATAATCCAATCACAATAGATAGCATGACCTTCAGTGATGGCTTACCATTGTATCATTATTTGAGTGTTCTTGTTCTCCGGTACCAACCGTACTCGCTGATCTGGTGGGAACCTGTCAAAAATTTTAACATACATACATAGTTCAAAAAATGTAGATATTTACATAGGGATACTTCATTTTACTTAAGTATGTCTGCATAACAACAGAACAGATAACCTCGAGTTCTTCATTAAAGGAAGCAAACCACAAATTATTATCATTTTACTTCCAAATCCTTATCAGTCTTAAATGATAACAGTATAACAGAATTTAATACATCAATTTACACTAACGCTCCACCAACCTTTGGTGAATTGTCCGAAGCATAAGGCCTTGTTTGGTTTTGTTGTCCTTCGTCAGCAAGAATTGTACTCTCATTCTCCCCATCATGAACAGTCTCCGCAATGTTCACGGAGATGGTTTGTTGAACTACATCATCTAAGTCATCCTCATCATTCAGGTCAATAATCTCATCATCCCCATGTACTGTTCGATCGGAATCCGTCATAGGCGACTGGAACAACAAGACACAATAAGACACGAGTCAATATTATACTTAAGCACACTTTTATTTGTCCGAAGCTCCGTAATAAGTGCATCAATAATGAAATAAACACATGGTGAGTCATAAGTTAATCTAATTAAATACTCCAGAGAGAACTGTGAACCTTCCATGTCGCATTTGAATAAACAATTTACTATTTAGTCATAATATTTACGCTCTTCGCACTTATATTATCCATTATACGTGACCACATTTAACAAATGATCATATATATGTGTAACTATAATAAATTACTTATTACCATATACACCGCAAATTTCTTACTAATAAAATGACTCAGCACACATTTTCCATATAATACATTAACATTTCCTCCCCCGTAAACATTTAATAATTTGACAAAACACATGACTTGGCATACATTAATTTGTAGAAGAATATAATATTTAAATAATGCTGATTACAATAAATCAAAGTAATTCTAAATACTTTCGATCAGGTCAGAATCTTTAAATTCTAATCCGTATTTCCAAGGATTAACGGAGATTTCGCAACTGTGTACACATTTGACATATATTAGCATTTAAATATATAATATTTGTAATTAACTAATGGGCGTTTCTACCGGAACGCCTCCCAAAATTCGCATCCTCAGACTCTCTGCAGTGGTCATTAAATTGCATTTGGTCCTATTCAAAAGCATTATATACAAAATGAAGATAAGAATTAATTATTATTGAACAACCATAGACCTGTCAATCTCTTTAGCGCTTAGCTGTCACAAAATGAAATAAAATAAAAAATCAGACAAAACCATCAAGGGTAAATTTTTTTTGACATGTCAACTTCTTACCTCTACAGCGGATTTAAAAATGTCATCATCATCATCGCCAATCTTTCGTCCAAAATCAAAATCAGTAGCCCTCTCTTCTGACATTGTCACTATATATGTATAATCCTATACTACCTTTAACACACTCGGGATAAATTATTAACTATAAAATATTAAATGAACACAAAAAAACACACTAGAACAAGTTAAATTAAAGGTTTATCTATTAGAAAAAAATAAAGTGTCAAAACCGCCAGTCTGCTGCTTTTGACACTTGAATTTTTATAATATGAAAGGATAAAGGCTACACGGTGGTGGTGGTGGTGTAAATGAAAGATCTACTATTAATAATAATATTAAATGACTAAACACTCTATAGATCTATAAAACACTGTGAGAAGAGACAAACAGACAGGTCCTTCTATCATATGTGTCCGCCTTCCTGTATATCTTCCGAAATGCTATTCAACTCATCCTCAAAACTAAATCCTCATGATTCGATGATCCTCTTTTTCGTCAGTTTACACGTTCTGTACTGTAATAAGTGCTCGTCACAGAATCACAAGTTCTTCGTATATACTTTTTTCCTCTCTGGCTGTCTGCTGCCTGTTGGACTTCATAGGTTCGTACCGTAAATACATTAAAAGAGAGCTCCCTTGATGGACGGAGTCAAGGCTTTTGGATGGGCTCGGCAGGTGTCGGGCTGGTGGATGTGCTGGAATTGTCAAGTAGTTTAAAGAGGCTGGAGACCAAGGGGGCTAAATTGTATAAATATAGAGATTAAATGCGAATTAAGTATGAAATGTCATTTAAAAAATGCATTAAGTATTAATAAATATAAGTAAAATAATTGGGAAACACGGGATGAATGCAAAATAAATTTAGGAATTTACTACAAAATACACAAAATATAAATAGTAAACCAAATTATTACAAATAAAAGTGTACAAATGCCGAATAAATTAGAGCTAAAAATTTAAACACAAAATATGTATAAATAGAAAATAAATAGAAATAAATCCGAAATTTTACATTTAATTACAATTACAAAATTATTATTTATTTTGAGATTAATAATTATCATCCTTTTAAATTGAAATTAATTTTAAATAAATTATCAGTAGATACAAACTAATTAGATTTGAAAGCAAAAACTGCAAAATAATTTACAAATAAGTGCACAAAAATGAATTCAAAAGGAATTACTAATGCGCAAAATATATGGAAAGTAAAAAAAACTTGCACATGATAAATAAATTATAAATAGACAAAATAAATGATAAATATATGATAATATATGCACATTCATTCAAAAATCAATGAATGCAAATAATTAACTATGAATATATAGACGAAATAAATGCAACACATAAATTACAAATACACACAAAGTAACTGGCAAATATGTATACGAGCAACAAATAAATGCAAAATAAATTCTTAAATACACCGTATCCATTATGCTATCTTGGCTTAAACGTGGTTTCACAATATTATTTTATTCACAATTTTAATAATAAAAATTTTAATAATAAATTATCCATTTTGTATTCCTGGCTTACGTGGTTAATTACAATTTAAAATTCTTTATTCACAATGCTTAATAAATATAATAATAATAAATATATAAATATAATAAAAATTTTAATAATAAAAATACACCGAATAAATGCAAAACGTATTCGAAACAAAGTGTAGAATACAAAAGTAAACCCAAAATGTTCATCAGTATAAACATAAACATACTTTCATTGCAAATACTTCATTCATTCCAGTGCATGAGGAACTTTATGTACTTATACCATTATTTTTTTAATGAATTTTGAAATGTAAAGCAAATAAGTAATACATGGTGGGCCCATGAAATTGTGGTTTGTCTTTGGTTATCCAAAACAAATTATTATATATAGCTCACCATAAGCATTTATACCATTGATTATTTCATTCGAAAGTCTATTGCATTTTTATTTAATTTTTAAGTATTATCAATTGTGTTGAAGTACGATAGGTTTTAGTATTTTATGGCTGTAGGCTGTAGCAATTGTAGCATCATGTAGAGGTTCTAGTGAAACAAAAATGCATTTTCTTCTCCTTTCATTGTCGATTGTCCTATAAAAATAACGGCATTATACGTACATTCTGCTTTTATTTCCTCAGCCATTATTTTTTGCTTTGTTACATAGAATCTCCACTTAATTTTTTTAACATGATGTCATTTTTTCAAGCTACAATAATGAGCTCAATGAGTCAACATCAATACATAGACACAATACAAAACAATTTCTTCTTTTGGACTAAAAATTATTTTTGCACTCTTAAGAATTCTTGCCACTCCTTAATCGAGAAGATAAATCAGAAAAGTATTGCATGGAATGGTAAAAGAGTTCGTAAATACCGTGTTAGGGATTTAAATGTTCCAGCTGAAAAAATATTTTATAATTTAAATCGTCTTTTAAAAAATACCGGGCAATTATTATTAGATTTCAAATACATCAGTGAATTTTTCTTTATAGTTTTCACGGTTGAACTTGAACGTGAAAAAACTTTGACCATAAAAATTAATAATAACATGGAGCCTGAGCTTGACATTGACGATCCACCCCCATCATATTCGACTGTGTGCAATCAACCTGGACAACCTGATCAAGATGTGGCAAAGCGGTCAGACCTTTTACCATTACCCAATTACCCTTCAACACGTATATTTACATTTACTGCAGTTCATGTGGGGCCTTGCCATTTAATGGAGCCCTGGATTTCTACCAATAATCTGTTTAAATTTCATGTGATGGGTGAGGAAAATATTTAAAAACATAAAAATAATTAATTTCAATTTTTTGTAGGTACAAACGATTATGCAAAGAACTTTGTATTTAGATCTAAACATAAACATAACATTATTACTAATAATAATTAATTATTATTACTGTTATCGTTTATACAGGAAAGGATGATAACTCAATGATTGTGCAAATTCGTGGGAATACCAATCAGATATTAATGTCTGCCTTGCATACTTCAACTTCAACGAACCTTCAAGGTGGAATTGTTTTCTCGGACGCCAGTGGCTTCGCTTTGATTACATCAAAGGAAAATGGGAATGTAATATATTTTATTGTCATTTTTGATATACAAACGGAGACTATTATCTCTAATGTGGTTATCACTTTATTATAATTAACATAGAAATACACTATTTTCAATCAATAGAATATACTTGTCAACGGAGACCGCGACCGTCAAATCGGGATTGTAAAAATGCATGGCTTTGATGGGCCGAATGTAACGATGAGTGCACGAAATACACTTGGGGAAATGATTTTTCGGACAGAGAGAGACGGATCGAGTGTCCGTTTCCTCTCCAGGAATGGATCCGTGATTGCTGGGGCTACCGTTGTAAATGATGATCAAGAGAGAGATTTTTCCTTGGAGGTTTATTCTCCGGTAGATGTCACTACTAAGATTTTAATGGTTGTCGCCACGTACTACATGGTAAAAGAACGGAATATTATAACCATAATCAAATTATGGTTAAAAATTAAATAAAAAATTATTACCATAATTATTATACCATTTAATCCATATACACTCTGTTGGTCAAAATTTTAGGATGATAAACAATTTCTTTTGCAGAATCTCATGTACCTGGTGACATCCTCCTGTGCTTCCTGGTTTTATCGCTGGTTTATATTGGTAGTAATTCTGACCGTTTTGATCATGGTTGGTCTCCTAGTTTTAATATCACGACTTAAATGATAACGAATTCCGTTTCGTGGTGAATAAGTTTAATAATTAATAAATTCGATTGATATTTAGTAGTATAGTTGATATATTTCATCCATGTTTTCAATTTTCCATAATAGCAACATGGTTTTATATGCACAATATTTATTAACGGAAATGTTTTTGCAATCAGTGTAGGGAAAGGTGGTTTAAGTTACACAAAACTGATTTTAAGAGGTTGGTTTTTGGAACTATCATCAAAATGACGAACCTATAGGGGAAATCGTCATAAATAGCTGTTATTTTTCAATTATGACCGAAAAATAACGGTAAAGTTGTGCTCCGATTATCAAATGCAGATCTTTATTAATTTTTTAGAGTTTCAGTTATCATCCCTTTGAAGCCACAATGAGGTCAATGAACCAACATCAATAAGGCACCAACATCAATTAGTCAAAACAAGTAGAAGGTCGGCGTCTCCATGTTGTTTCATAGCCATTGGAAGATCTTGAGTATCTTCATCCCTGCATCTGTAGGTATATAAGTATAAATATAATGTTCCAGTGTTTAGTACCAAGAAGGGACCCCTTGGAATAAGAGGATTATTGTTGTCCTTCTACCCTCAGCGGTATTCTTCAAATGCTCTGAAAATCCCTTTACCTATACATTACTGCATACCTCGATCCTTATTCTTACAGTTATACTTAAAAGATTTTCTTTCATTTATTAACTGCGGAGAAAATTAAATTCTATAAATTTAAATTTACTTTAAATAAAATAAAATCTAAATATGAAGCCTGATGAAGATCCGCCCCCATCATATTCGACTGCATGCAATCAACATGTTCCAGAAGATCAGGCAGGGCCAACAGCCCCGTCTATAATTGAATTTACTGCCGTCCAAGTTGAAACCGAGCCCGAGCCTTCGAATTCACTGGAGTCCTTGATTAATGCTAACAATGTGTTTAGATTTCGTAAGATGGACACAGGTAAGTGATATTTTTTTAAAAAGTTTAAAAAAAAATTATTTTAAATATAAAAGTTTGATATAAAAAGACGACCAATTATATGTCCATACTTAAATTACGTTTGTATTATTACAACGCGCGTTGCTTCCAGGAATGGACGACAACGCAACTGTTGTTCAAATTCGTGGAAATAACAACCAGCTATTGATGTCGGTCTCGCACACTTTAATCCGGCCCAACCACGATGGTGGAAGTAGCTGTTCTAGAAAAATCGTCTTCTCGGACCCCAGAGGCTCCACTTTGATTACACTGAGTGAAAATTATCGTGAAACTGTAATAGCTTTGAAATTATTTAATTTAAATTAATCCCATTAGCACTCATGCGATATAATTACTTCTTTTAAGAATTAATTAATACGTAGTAAATATCATTGGTGGATAATTAACAGTCTTTTCTATAATATTAGGATAAATTTGTTTAAAAAACGGTTGTGCTAATATATTTTAATATATTTTATTAATGCTTATATTTAAAATTCACAGACTCTAATCGTCAACGGAGACGGAGATCGTCACTTCGGGAATATAAGGAAACAGTGGCAAGGGGTTCATGCGCGGAATTTAGCGATGAAAGGGGAAAACCCACGTGGGGAAAAGGCTTTTAGTACAGAGCGTCGCGGATCCTTCGTTTACTTCTATTCCAGGAGGAATAGACTGATGATTGCTGGGACCACGATTGCTGTTCATGGGAGAGATTTTATCTTGGAGTTCAAATCTGCGGTGGATTTTAACACTAAGGTTTTGGTGATTGCTGCTGCCTACTTCTTGGTAAGAATTTATTGATTATACGGTAATCGTACTTTATTCCATACATTCTTTTTCTGAGAATTTTAACATAATACATAATTTCGTTTGCAGAATCTAATGTACTTTGAGTATACTTGCTGCGGCATGGCCTGTGCTCGCTGGTGTGGCCCTATATTCATTATATTATTGATGGTTGTGTTCTACCTTGTGCGAGCATTTGCATTTTAACCGTAATAAAATAACTTATATTATCTCGGCGGCGACTAAAAAGTTTGTATTTTGTTAACGATAATTTACAGACAGCATCAACGATGTCCATTTTTCATCAGGCGAATGCGTATTTATCCACAAAATATTAAAAACTCTATAGCTAATGACTTTTTAAGGTTTGAAAATGTGTGGTTTGTAGCATTGAACTGTATGAAGTTTGTGTATTTCTGTAAACAATATTATAAGTGTAATAAGAGAGCTTCTAATTTCTAAATCTAGTTATAATTTAATTACCTGATTTTCACAATGTATGAAATGGATGAAAAATAAAAGAAATTCGGTAAAACAGTCCCAATTAGCAATAAGAATCCCCATACTACGAACAAACTTTGCAAGAATTTCAAAAAAATATGAAATTTTATAAATAATAGATAACATTATGATTTAATTTATTGCATGCATTACAGACGATACTATTTAAAGCAATGTGTTTTTGTACGTAAGCACCACAGAGGTGTTAAAATAGTGAAATAAATATGCATTTTCTTGTTCTAAAAATCATGCGAACCATTGGCCATTATGTATTACCATACTTCGGTCTGTATTTACTTGTTAGAGGATAACTTCAACCAAACTCCATACAGCGGTTCATTTCCGTATTTTTTCCATTAAACGGTCCCATAGCATTGAAGCTTTTGCCATACCGTTTATTGTGCAGATAATGGAAAAGAGTAGGATATAAAATGGGGAAAAAATTGTAAGTATTAATTTAATAAATTTTATAAATAATTTAAATAAATTTAAATAATTAATAAACAATTAATTTGCGTGACAGAAATATAGTTCAAGTGAATATTACTATTATTTAAAAAATATGTTAGAACTAGAGAACAAATCAGTGTAATTTATGTAGGTAGATACATACGGAATTACATAAGAAGCATTATAAAACATACTGCCGGGATCGCGCAGTTCTGTGAAAGGAATTCAAGTGATCTTGGCAGCATCTTCATCCGTATACGCTTGCCTCTGCACATAAATCTTCTAGTACCGAAAGGGGATCATAATAAGGGGAATATTGCGTATACCTCTCTCTCTCTCTCTCTCTCCCTCAGCGGTATGCTTCAAAAGCTGTGAACTTTCTCCATTGCTACTAATACATCTTCTCTCACAGTTACTTTCACTTATTGGCTTTCACTACTAACATTAACGTAGAAAAAAAATTAATACTTCACAAACTAACAACTATTAATATGAAGCCTGAACTCCCTTTTCAAGATTCACCTCCAGCATATTCGACCATCTACAATCAACATGGACAGGTGGGCCAAGATTTTCCAAAGCTGGTAGAGCCACTCCCCACCTCAGCAACTAAATTCTCTTCCATTGATATTGAACATCCTAAATCACTGGAATCCTTGATTGAAGACAATCTGTTTAGATTCCATTTGATGGATAACATCAAAGATTTGGGTGAGTGAAATTATGTTTAAAGTAGAAAAATACTTTAAAATAATAATTGATCTAATTATTTACATATATTATTACTTGTGTTATTATGTACAGGAAATGGCCAATCAATGATTGTCCAAATTCGTGACAGAACCAGCCAGGTATTAATGTCTGCATTGCACACCTCAACAACAACTTACTACGACCAAAAATCAGTTTACAGAAAGATTATTTTCTCGGACACCAATGGCTTCACTTTGCTGAAATTGGATGAAAGCGACAATGTAATGGTCCCGAAATTATTATTGTTTGGATTTCAGGAAAACTATTGTAACTTAAATGATTTCTAATTATTAGTCTTAATTATTATGGAAATTTTCTTTATCATTAACAGACTACTGTAATTGTCAACGGAGACCGAGATCGTCAATTGGGGATCGTCAAAAAACGTGGGGATGATACTTACAATTTAATCCTCAGTGGGCAAAATACCCTTGGAGAAATGGTTTTCAAAACACAAATGGACAACCGTAGTGTTCGCTTTGTTTCCACCAATGGATCCGTTATTGCTTGGGCCACCATTTGGAATCCTGATGGAGGGGATTTTATCTTGGAGTTTCTTTCTCCGGTAGATGTCAACACTAAGATTTTAGTGCTTGTCGCGGCATACTATGTGGTAAGGATTTAAAAATGCACGTTTATCCAAATACACGTTATGAATTTTTTGTAACAAATATTACCATAACAAGTAAAATTTCGTTTGCAGAATCTAATGTGCCAGACATCCCGCCCTCCAACCGTGGGTGAACGCAGGTTTTTGATGCTGGTCATGGTAGTTATGCTGTTGTTGGGTGGGTTCGTCGTGGGTGTGATCGTATTCAATTTCATGAATGCTGTGCCGGATAAATCAACTGCATCGCCATCGCCAATTTACAATATCAGATTTGACTTACTCGCACAATGAATAAATTGAATGATGAATATTTCTTGATTCTCAAAAATTTTCCTGGTTGTAGAAAAAAATATAATGTAGATATGTAGACTAATGTCTACTTATAATATACGTATAGGTGAACTTCAGTTTCGCCATTATTATGAACCGATCAGCATGTCGTAACAGGGACAAATGAATTCTCGGTGGAGCAGAAACGATTTCTGCTCTGCTGAAATTTAGCTGTTTTGGAACTAAATTTCAATCACATTCCAAGTTTAATCATTATTACAGATTACATATATACTACTAAAGTAGTTGAGTGTAGCTTCAAATATTCAAGTCAAGTTCTAGCCATCAAGGCATTAGGTTAGAATTGTAGTTGAAACCAGAGAAACGAATTTCTCTAACAATGCTTTTATTAAAATAATACTCAAAGCGATTTCTCTTTAAGTAGCGAAAATGGTAGAAACTATAGTTATATGTAGTAGATTATGTATGTTTCTACAATAAAATATATGTCTCGAATAATTGCTTTGTTAGTTTTAATTACTAACTGACCTAACAGTATAATTGGCATACTTCAAATATTTTATTAGGTATGTCCAAGTTCAAAATGTAGTACGAATTAAATGTTGCGATACAGCTGCAGTGCAGAAATATGGGTCCACAAATTTGCACCCATCGTTAGTGAGAAGAGTGAACAAACAAATTCGCACACCAACATTTGTAATCCAGATCGAGGTTGTGATTTCTGTGTCAATCTTTTCAAGAAATTGGAAAATTATATAATGTGTAATGCTTCTATTGGTGTTGAATAAATGTTGTCATACAGTATATACATAAATTATTAATATGAAATGTGATCTTCGTGCGTTTTCCCTCGAGTTTTCTTTCCCGGTAGATATGAGCACTAAGATTTTACTAGTGGTTGTCGCTACGTACTACGTGTGGTAAAAAGACATCCAGGTACTTTCATCCATGGATAATGACTTTTATATTTATCTATCATGATCATTTAATGCAGAATCTATGTATCTGTATTCTGTATTTACACTTTGAGACTATGACACGAAACCGATCCTTTGACCCCAAGAAACTTATTTGCTCTATATATTCATACTGGGATTTGCGCTTGTTGTACTATGTAAAATAATTTTCTCTTTGTAAACACACAATTTTAGATTTGGAAAAATCGATTTTACAATGCAAAGAAAACCATGCATAGCTCATGACATCTCAATTATTTCCGTTATGTATTCGTAATATTCAAATTTTATAGCTCACAATCATTTATTCTTATATCAATATACTATATATAGTTGATTATTTTATTGGAAAGTTGGAGCATTATTATTTAAAGCATTGTCAATTGTATTTATATGTACAGTGTCTTATGCCAAACAGCATATTTATAGAGGTGTCAGTAAAATAAAAAATTTCTTCTCTTTTTTATTGTTGGTTGCTCTAAAAATAACGCTAAAATGGTCTGATTCTATTGGAGTCACCATTCATGTTTGCCAATCAGCATAATAGCAATATTGTTTTACTGTATGCACAATATACTGGCGACGGCAGTAATATTTATTTTGGAAGTTAGAAAAATGGGGTCTATATTAAAGGATATTTTGAAAAGTTTGTGTAGATGTTTTTGCAAACAACACTATTACAATAAACTGTGATTCTATTATTTTTTAATTTTCCTTTCACTTCGACAATGTTGTACATTCTTATATGCGTTTTTACAGTATTTAAAAAGTTTGAAGTTGTAGTTCGTAACTGAAAGTTGCTACTAGTCCTGCGTACATCATGTTATATTATGTGAATCTTTTTAAAAATTACGTTAAGTTTCCTACTTTTATTGCCAAAAATAAACGTTGCCCGTCTACTTGTTTGTTTATCATCATTGTCTGGCCAGAAATTTGGGGAAAATTTATTGCTTTAAAAAAGTCTTTGTTTTACAGGCTATGCTATTATATTACAGGAATTTAACATGCTGTCTATACATAAATGCCTTGCACACCTATAGACTTCACTCGCAATCAGCCCTGAAGGATTGTGTACAAAACGAGCCTGTGGGCATTGACAGCAAAAACATTGTGGTGAAGCCTGCCAGCGTCTCACTATGCAGGCAAGCAGTACAGTGTAAACAATATGAAGGAGATCTTGAGCATTTGATCTTCATCTCCTGTTGTAGTAAGTATGTATCTCTATATAAGATGTTGCAATACCCAAAGGAGGCCACTTGTCATTAAGTGGACTATTGTATATTGTAGCCCTTTCCCTAAACCCAAGCGGTATTCTTCAAATCCCCTGAAATTATTGCGATTAAGTAACTGTTACTCTGCTCTGCCTCTCCTTTCTAGTCTCAACAGTATTGTTTTCATTTATTTAAGTGTATTTAAGGGAAATATTAATAAGAGTTCAACACGGAACTTTAATAACATGAAGCCTGGATTGCCCATGGAAGATCCACCACCTGCATATTCCAGCGTATGCAGCGAATATCCACATGTTGCACAGCCAATGCCCACTGCGCCAACGGAATTCACTGCAGTAGATATTGGACCTCCTAATAATAATTCTAATTCACTGGAGACCTTGATTGAAAATAATAATGTGTTTAAATTCCGTGCGATGGATGAGATAGGTGAGTTGAATTTTTTTTAAGTATAGGGAAAATAATATTATTACCTATACTATAACTTATACATAGTCTATATAGTTGTAATGTAGCATAGGAAACTACGCCCTTATAAGTATGCATGTATGTATGTACACCAAAGTATATTTTAAAAGTTCTATATTATTATCTCTATGCTATTCACAGGAATGGACGTAAAGTCATTGATAGTCCAAATTCGGGGAAATACCAACCAGATATTGATGTCCGCTTTGTACACTTCCACAAGATCCCACAACGATGGAATTAGAGATTTAACGAAAGTTGTCTTCACGGACACCAGCGGCAACACTTTGATGTCATTGAATGAAAGTAGAAATGTAATAATTCCGAAATATTTTTTCAAAATTTTAAACTATGCATATGGTACCATTGTTTACTATTTGAAAAGTTGGAAAATATTGTAAAAGAATGGAAGTAGAATAATATTGTTGAAAAGATGAATATGAAAATACTTGAATTAAATACTATTTATTTTAAATTAACAGACTATACTCGTAAGCGGAGACCGTCAATTCGGGATCGTAAAAAAACGTGGAGATGTAATTTGCAATTTAAACATGCGGGGACAGAATACTCTTGGAGAAATGGTATTTACAACTGTGTGGCGTGGGTCACATGTTAATTTCGTGTCCAGTAATGGGTCCGTATTTGCTGTTGCTACTACAGTAAATACTGTCCATGGGAACGATTTTTCCTTGGAGTTTTCTTCTCCGGTAGATGTCAACACTAAGATTTTGGTGGTTGTTGCAGCGTACTACATGGTAAGTATTAATGGCTAGAATATAAAATTATATTCTAGTCACATATATATATAGATAAGTATATAATTTTATAAATATTCATGTTGTAAAAATATTACGATTATACACAATTTCATTTGCAGAACCTAATGTTCTTCTTAACAACCTGCTGCGGCTGCCGAGGTTTGGCGTCTATGGTCAAGTGGCTTTTTGTGGCAGCATTTTTGATAGCTTTTATTTTCGTGGTCATATTTGTGATTACAAATATTGTCAAAATTGAACGTCATGATCGATATCGTTGGCAAATATGAATGTATTTCAACGGTTATGATTCCTATTTAGATGTATTTTGGAGTCAAGTGCTGTAGGCTTAAGATTTTGCAGGAAAGCAAAATTTTTATCCATGTATAGAATGTACTTAGTTTAACCGTTTTTAGTCTTATTCGTAAATAGGAAACATTTTTGGTTTATATTTAACTAATTTTGGTGTATTTTGGTATACAATTTTATACTGTAATAAAATGCGTCTTTTCGCTTTTAGCCGATTGTATTAATGTCATTCGTATTCACCTGCATAAACAACTCAGTTTTCAAAAATGTCATGAATACATTTGACATGATTACACATTTTAGAAGTAAATTTAGTGTTGTAGACATCAAAGCATACATACACAATTTCACAAGAGTTTAATTAGCCGATACATTAGAAGTTCTAAGATTGCACAATAGTTACTACAATTTAAAATACGAATATTTGCAAAATTATTTTACACAGTTATCGTGATTACACTTTCTACAAATTTGGTCCAATAAATTCGCGAATATCGAAATATTGCTAACTTTGCCAGGCAAGTAGATAACCATGTGTGGTAAAATAGGAAATATGTAAAGAATTTATTATTGTCGTTTATACCGTTTTAATCGAACCATTTTGATCTGCACAACTTTATTATAAAAGGTGTATTTTGTATGTGTAATATACAACTTTGAACGTCAATGATCTATACAAATAAACAAGCTATAAATGATATGATTATACATATTTAATTGCTTAAAATTAATAATTCTCTTAAATGGAATGATCATATTAATGTTTTGATGGATAAATGTACATCAATTTACATGTTTCAAAACTAAATTAAATTAAGTATTCAAAAAAGAGTTAACCAATGATCATAAAGCGGATATTCGAAATTATTATGACAATATCCAAGTTCTATTTGGGCATCAACAACAAATAAGGAAAAAAGTAATGTTGTTTCACTTTATGATGTATTTCCATTACATCATATGTATTATATATTTTATTCCGAGTTTTATATTTACATGATTTTATGCCTGAAGCAACTGCATATATATCTTTCTACCAGTGACCATATTCAGAAAGAGTCTAAAACCTTAAGTACAATAGGCAATAGGAGGAGATACAAGAAGATAGAAAGAGCCTGAAGTATTAATTATTTAGTGATCTGCACCGGTGCCGGTATGTTACAATATAGTTTCGGTTTTATTGATTTTAGAAGCATTGTTTCGCATCAATAACATTAAATGTATTTTTGAACCGAGCATGATTGTTCAAATGCCGCAATGTGGTATGTCCAAAAAACCTGCCATCTATAACGTTGTAGTCAACTAATAATAATGGCCAGCATCTCCGCTGAAAGCAAAGTGAAATAACACCCATTAAAGTGTTTTTATGATTTTACTGATTGAGATTAGAAGTCGGACTACAAGTTGATTCGAATTATGATTAATCCTTTCTAGGAATGTTTTTGTTACTTGAAGTGCGAATTTATGACATTGTCTGTAAAATCTCAAGTTGCCAATAACAAAAACTCAGCGTTGCTCTCGACTAGACCATAATTTTTGATGTTTTATTGGAAGTAGACTGTAAAAATAATATTCATTTTATTACTTAATTGGCTCTTCCCACTCTCCCATGGAATATCTTCACGGTTCTTGGCTTTCATCACGTATGCTTACATATGTCCTGTCCTTCCCCCTTCCCCTTGCATTATGATGATTTTACATACAATAGCCTGCCTCAATACTATAGAATATACAGTCCAGCGAATAAAACTTTTCTGAAGCTCATAAATCTTTACAATCTTCCGGCTTATGATAAATCACTTTCTTCTCGTCATTTCTCATGTCAGATTCCATACATAATGTAGACAATTATATGTAGAACTCTGCACGGCGGGCTCTATACGCATAGTTCGCCGACAAATTCATCCGGCGATTCACTCGACAGGCGCACATAATCCTTATTTCCGAAATAAAACAATATCGTTCCTTCAAAAACAAGGTCTGAAATTTTGCAAACTGATTTAATGCTGAATGAGTTGTAGATCTACATCTATGGAAGTAGATGATTAATATATAAAGAGGCAATTAAAATAGGTATTTACCTTTCAAAATTGTTTTTATAAATACATAATTGGACGTTGGGTAAAATATACATAATTACCCACACAGTTTAAAGTGCATCATCTAAAGTGTTTCATCTCATAAAAGCTTATGTCTGATAAATGTCCAAATTTTCAAGTGCACTTTTTGATGGAGTGCTTGAGCAAGATTATGACTGACTCCATAAAGTGCACTACCCCTATGAAAAAGTTTTCATCCTTATAACAATAATAGTCTAACAACAGTATTAACCTTCATCGGTATATGTAGATATACACCACAAAAACAACTTTAGGTTATAGGTTAGGTAGGTAGATACGGTCATTAGAAGTATACTAAGAAAATCAACGTTGAGGCTCAACGTTGAAAATCATAAACCTCTCAAGTGCCAGCAGAACAATCTGAAAAACAGTTTTAGGGCTATGTTGCTATATGTATAATTAATATTACAGCTTTTATTATTTGGTATGTGAGTGACACTATATAGACTTTGCTGCCCGTATAAATGAATGCAACCACATGTATACCTATATAATGTTATAGAGTCCAGTAGCAATATAAAACAAAAATATGGGTGCATATAATTATATATGTATGTATTACATATATGCGCACATATAATTATACTATGTATATTGCATTGACAAAGTTTGTTCTTCAGCAGGTTTAATCTGACTCATCACACAGGGAAACGAGATCATACATACATACATGAACCTTAACTTCATCAAGATGGTAAGTAAGAATAAAAATGTTGGGGTCCGCATTCCAATCATATATTACGATTATGCCCTCTGATCATGAAATGTCAAAGGGTAAAATGTTGTCCGCGTCTTTTTGCGAATAGCAAACAAACTAAACAAAGGCAGAGTTTACCAAGAGTGAATAGTGGGGGGCTACTAAAAATCCGGATTGTATTTCATTTAAGGAGTGCAAAATTTTATATACGGTCAAAAATTACATAGCATAGAAAAGACATGGCCTAGTAATATATAATATTATAAACTCAATATACAATACTACCTATGTAGATACAACAAAAATACAGTAATTTACGAGGAGAGCATAATCGACATATCATATATATACTAATATATGCAAAATATTTTTATAGCCATTACGCCCGAAAGGTCCGTTTAAGCTATTGGATTACTCCAATATTTGTGTTACACTTGATAAGGTCAAATCCTCTTCCTTGTTAGTCACGTCCTTGCAATAAATCGTAAGCTGATATTGTCTTTAAACTGATTACATATTAAACAATTGGCAGGCATGAAACTTGATTCCGCTGTGAGCATTCGAAGAACATAAAAACAGCTTCCCGCTCTAATTAAAATAAACTTTATACGACGTCCGAAGCTCATATCTAATTAAGTTACATTGAAAGAGACATAATAGAATTTATCCTACTAATGACGTTATATATGACAAAGCTCTACCGGCCATTTATCTTCCTTATGAGCAGAGTCCTTCGCACTGATGACAAGCTCCCTCACTTAAGTTCACGTACATTACGAGAGGTCATATCGTGGAGCGAATCACATCTCTATATTATAACGCTCTGACGTGAGAGAACAAATGTGAATATATGGAATGATAGTGAGCCAAAAAAATATCCATTGCAAAGTGGAAATTCTTCCTCATATATAAATAGTAAATTATAGTGTTTTGCTTATCCGCACCCTTATAAGCATGATTGTCCCTGTATAATATATAGCGTTTACACATCCACACCTGCATATTTCCAAAAGTGTGACAAAGGATTTTCACCAATTTTTCCTGTTGCATACAACAAGCAAATATTCAAAGAGCCGGTAATAATGCTGGAACAATGTATATGTTGACGAGGGGGGTACAGAGACGAAAATTGCAATACCACATACGGCTCCGCTAATCATAGTGCATTATAAAAATTTGCAAAAAGTAATGGGAAATGTATGCAAGAATAATGTGGGATAAAGAGAGAGAGAGAGAGATGAAGGAGGAAAGAAGCATGCTCTAAAAATAATGTAATAGTAAAGGCTAAGGTAAAGGCAATGGGATAAGAGAGTGTAGCTTCCACACGTTCACGTCAACGTTGAACTTCTACACAGTAACTTTGTATTAATGTTGAGCAAAATGTAAATTATAATCCAGCAAACGTTGACACGTTGAGCATGTGAGTTATAATCTATGTATCCACATGTATGCATGCAAGTACGTACGAAATTTGTGTATGTATGAGTACATGTTGGCAATGTATGTATAGCAAGTATAACAATATAGACGTTAAATTATATAACACGGAAAGATTGAGCATGTAGAATTTTATACTTATAACATTGCGAACATGTAGCCTGGAGCAGAGCTTGGAGTAAATTATTTGCAAATAAAGGACTGCACACTCCAGTCGGTCAACCAAGCCGGAGTCAGTGTTTTGCCATGAACCATGTGTGCATGTATTTGTTAAATCTATATATGTGATCGTTCCCATAGTATAGTGGAGTAGAGTATTAGTATACAATAAATAGTAGTGCCAAGGTATAGTTATACGTATCCACTATCCACAAATCCGCATGCAATTGAATGCAATGCCAAAGCTTAAAATAAATTTAAATCTCCTTGGATACTGTTGTAAGCAGTCATTAGCATATACACGAGTTGATGGTGTACAATTTGCACACTCATCTTTATCACACTCACACCATCACAATCCTTAAATATAAACAGCCTTTGACTGTGATTTGCGGGTTGGATATAGCTACCCACTACTTGACTTATTATTACATCTCGTCGTATAGCATTTACAATACAAAATGTAAGATACATGATATTTCCAGACCTACACAAACATTTAAGTACAGTATCGAAAGAGTAGTTTTTGCACACAGCTAAATATATGCCCCCATTACTCATATGTGATTAAAGTTTCTTTTGAACATGTTGACCGAACTTGACAGTGTATTATAGCAGTAGCTTTTAGAATACTAAATGATTCGAAACAATTATGTAAGTTTGCATACATAACCTCTTTGTTTTTCCTATATACAAACACTATTGTGCATGTATGTACAGATACTTCACTCATCGCACTAGCATACTGCAGGTTTAAAAAGAACAAGGAGCACATAAGAATAGAAAAAAATTAGTTAAAGTAATAATAGAGTGTCTAAACCTAATAAGGAAAGCATAAAATTGTATCGCATGGGTGACTTCATCCACAATGAACTGAGTGAGTAGATTTTCTCGTCTCATTCACCGTCTAATTTTGCCATCATAAAAACATAAAAGATATTCGATCTATCTATATACGATTTACAAGAATTTTTTATATAAATCCTTTTAAATTCCTTTTGTCTCATGATATTGTCGTGGTGAATATACTCTGTATATTAAATTCTCCTTTACTCTACAGATATATTATACCACATCATATTATTATCCTGAAAACGCTCTAACCTTCCATGGAGAATATTTTAAACTTATGAAATAGTGCTATAGTTGCTAGTAGTAGTTAAATTTGCAATACTTAGTTGTTGATAATTTACAGTATCTATGTAAGAACCAACACTACACAGTGTGCTGCTGTATACTATATCATCCCTCATCAAGTTTTGTTAAATACGTGACGAGTGAAATGATACTCATATACTTTGAAATTTGCATTCATTCTGTACAACATGTATGTGCTTCGGTCAGAAATTCCTCAAGTTTAGCAACATAAAAGGACTGAAGGTTACAAATATAAAAGGTACGTGCAAATTATACAGGGAGTACTGACTCAGCAATGCAAAAGTAGTAAAGTATAATATAAGAAATTTGTGCAAGTCGCAAAATATAGTACAAGCTTCTGCAAAATTCCTGTGAACTTTATAGTTGTAGTATGTAAGTGTACATAATCTTCTGTGTATGATGTGACTATATCGTGTACATATGTATACACACAAATAATATACATACCCATGGAGCAGGAACTCCCTATGAACTTATAACATACAATGCATTTTAACTTGAGCATTAGCAATCTTTTTGCTCCGGCACTTTTTCTCACATCTATTCATGTTCCTGCGTATGTAACGATATGTACCTATATTGTATACATAATGTTATAATCGATATAAATCCGTGTACAGTATATAAACAATAAAGCAACTAAGCAACTTAGTCGGTTATAAGAATGTAATAGCGTACTTGCAACGTAAGCAGTTATGTATATAGGACAGGAGCATAAACGCCGTATGGAAAAAGTACCCCCTTGATCCGCAGATAGTAAAAATTGTTTCCTAACATTTTAGTCAGTCAAGCAAATCATCAAGAGGAATAGCTATAAAGTATACAAGAGAGGGATTTAATGCGGGAGATGAGCTCAGTCAGTCCGTTCCAAGCGAGTTATTTGTAAAAAGGAATTTCATCTTGAGTACTCTACACAACTAATATACATGTGCTTGGTATGTCGGTATGGATATAAATATGTGTGGGTAGTTTAGTATAGTTGGTTCACTTTGATAACACTCTAGGTATATCGTTACATACTATATAGTTATATATTGACAGATATATCTTTTGTAAATATAGCATGACAGATCACTTACACCATTAGAGTATGTGCACATATGACATTGCAGATCACTTTACACTCTGTTGGTATTAAGGCACAGACAGAACAACTGTTGTTACAGCATCTATAATGTACATTTAGAAAGCCCGGAATATAAAACAGACTCTTTTGAATGTATGTACATTACTACAGTCTGGCCAATAAATGTTTGAACTCGATCGTAAATAAAGCAACCCGGTCAAATTGGATTCCCATGAGGTTACACAAACTCACATACTCACATTCATATTATAGCTTCAAATTATATAGTTGGTGAACTTAACTCTGGGAACTCAAGGTCGTCATAGCCTTAGCATTCATATATGCGCATTGTACAATCGCTTAATAAATCCGCATTAAATAAAATTATTTTCGTACAAGATAGGTACACCCTGTATTGTTCATTATTAGAGAAATACCAAGCCAATATAAATAAGTTCCTTCCAGATAGGCAATAAGTTCGTATCTATAGATATGACATATGTATACCGAAAACCATTGTAATAGAAATGATTTCATATAAACTTTGTTGATAAGGAAATAATTGGAGAAAAATTCCTCAAAGAAATTGAAACACATATGGAGAAATGTATAACAAGTATAATGACGACAGATTCCGGCTCATGTAAATGTGTGTTTTGTACTTATACATAGCTATTATTTACTCCATTCGTTATTTCCTTGGAAATCTTTCGAGTCATTGCTATTTAGTAGTTCTTGGTCTGTCCTTTCCTCCTCGTGGAGTCTAATATTGCAATAACATCGTCTTTTGCATTCATGGAATAGTCCCTTTATTCTTTGTACACAAAGTTCCTCAAAACATTTTAGTTTATATTTTGCTTACCCTTCAGGTATACCATTTCCCTTTTCTATAATAATTACCCATGCCCTGCGCCATCCAATACCGTTCTTCTACATATGTTCAACCATTAAATACATTTTGCGACATTATATTATCCCAGCCCAATCAGAACTTTTGCTAAATTAAATCCATATATACCTATAGAATCTTTCCCTTTGGAAATCTTTTTCTAACTTGGATCTTTATTTGCATAAGCGAATCTTTCCAGTCTATATCAACTTTGAATGAAATGGCAATAAGGAAGAATGTCTAAAAAACTAAACCAGGTTTTGAGTACCTTTGCTTATTCTCTAATATTTAGGTAATATAAGCTTATGATATATATAAACTACTGCTTAGTTAGCCTCCGTATTTCTTTTGTGCAATAACCTCCTGCTCTTAAACTTTTTCTATACATCCCCCATATAATACAACATTTCCAAAAAAAATCACAAGGAAAAAGGCACGCTTGGAAATTTCATTTCCAGTTTATATGGATTCCGACAAAAGTCCATGTAAGTTTTGCTTTTGTCCATGTAAGTACCTAATTAGGCATAAGTACATGAGTTCATAAGGGGAAGGGTTTATATAATTACTTCAACATTCAACTATCTAAATACATATCTACAACATATAAGTATACAGAGTATAGCAAGTACATAATATAGTAAGTATAAATAAGTCAATCATGTATTGAAAGAGCCATAAGAAGCTATAAAAGCAATAAAAAGCAATAAGAGAGACGAGCAATCTCAAAATCAATTAGAACTCCTGCGAATTCCTATAGTTGTTGTTGTTGTTGTATACTCATAAGTTGTTATTATAGATATACTCTGTATACTATATGTATAGTAAGGAGTATACATACAGAAGGTATATAAGTACTATATTATATTAGACTATATACTATACTTATCTATATACTCACTCATCTGCTCTGCAGTCTCTTTTTGTTTTTGCTTCTTTATTGACTCCTTCAATGCAGAGATTTCGCTATATACATACTCAATACTACAATGAGTACGAACTGTACCTACATATAATGTATATGTATATACCTATAGTATTCCCTTCTTGTTCTTGTGACTATCTTATATTCACTATAATAAGTCTATCTAATCTATTACTATTACATACTGCTTCCCACCTTGTACTTACAGACAT
>JAQGAK010001395.1:0-33800 GCA_034696945.1 Lipothrix lubbocki | reverse complement strand
TAAATACAAAATAAATACAAAATAAATACAAAATAAATACAAAATAAATACAAAATAAATACAAAATAAATACAAAAGAAATACACCTTTGTTGTTATATTCCCCATCTTCGTCAGGCTTTCAATGATTAGCGCGGAAGTTTTGAAAAGTGGACAGGTGCCGAGCATCTAACAAAAAAACAAATACAAATGTCAGATGTTGACAAAACTTACACACTTTAATGCTTAAATATCGTAGCTTTATCTTGTTTATTACTTATGTCAATAAGGATTTGTGTGGGCGTAGCTATCTAGTTTTGTTTACAAATCAATATTTGCCTTTTGTAAACCCTCGATTCAGATTAGTTTAATAACAAACAATAATTGCCTTGACATTTTAATTGATAATTAAATACCTTTGCTCAGGCATTATCATTTCCGCCTGTGATATGATTTTGTTGTTTAATTACGAAATTTATTAATTTTTAACTTGATTTTAATGAAAATGAGAGTTTATTGATAGTAATGGAACTTTGACGAGCTCACTTAAAAAAGCGAAAGTACTTTGTAGTTGAAAGAGTAACTTACTATTTTAACTATTTCTACCGGCATGGAAGTGTAAATGACAGTATTTATTTTTACGTCGCATATTAGCATTCCTTCAAAGTAATTATTGTGTAAGTCCGATTTTTTAAATATTAAATGATGATTATCATGGGTATATTTATTTAATTTTATGAGCACAAATTGTGGCACAATTTTTTATATTCTTTTTTGGATTCCTTTGTCATACGAAAAATGGTATGTACGTGATTATTAATATATAATAATAATTGCATTTATATTATTGTATAAACTTCACAGGGAATCATGTTACCTGGAATTGGTGTTTTTGGAACCGATCCTGTAGTCAAAACACTTGTTCCGTTTTTACAAGCCAAGGGATTTCGTGTTGAAGCCTTATGGGGTTTGACGTTGCAAGGTGACAAATTTTACTTCATAGCTTCAGCTTTTTTTGTTTCCAAATTATTCTAGAATTTATGCATTTTTTATTATTGTTGCAGATGCACAAGCTACGGCGAAAGAGTTGTCGATTCCTTTTTGGACAAACAAAGTGGACGACGTACTGTTAAAGAAAGACGTTGAGCTTGTGTTTGTCCTGTGCCCCCCAAATTTACATTCCCAAATTGCTGTGAAAGCCCTTGGAATCGGTAAACATGTTCTGTGTGATCGTCCTGCGGGACTATCTCAGTGTGAAGCCCTGAAAATGGTCTTAGCTGCTCAGTATTACCCATCTTTAATTTGCTTGCTTAGCCATGGACTTCGATTCCATCCAGCGTGAGTTCTTTTAATTTAACGCCAGTATTATTAATATTTCTTAATAATTATACTTATGTTTCTTTTACATTTGATTTAGTTTCGTAGCAATGAAAAGGCATATACCAAAGTTTGTGGGACAACCAAAATTGTGCCAATGTAGCATTGAAATGGGACCTATATTGGGACAGACGTTCAACTGGTTGTGCGATGATGTCATGGGTGAGTAATACATGTTATGTTATGTATGTATATGATTTCTTTAATGCGTGATGGTATCTGTGGTCTCTTGAAACGATGTTGTCAATATTTAGGAGGTGGAAATGTTACCCTATTCGGATCTCATCTCATTGACTTAATCACATACCTTACTGGATTGAGAGCAGTTAGAGTTCATGGTGTTACGAAAACATTAACGAGCAGTACAGCTTCTATTAACGGTACTAGAAGGATTACCAGCCCAGACTTCGCTGTCATTCAAATGGAAATGGAATCGGGTAAGAAATTAAATTTTGTGCACGTTGTTACAGTTGTGATTTAAGATAGTAGAATGATTATTAACTTATTGTGAATAGGTATGCTGGTCTCAATTACGTTGAATAACCACATGAACAAGGATTATTTTTGTCAGCAAATTTTGCTCTGCGGTTCCAACGGTTACTTGAAAGCTGAAGGTATTACCATAAAAGGACTGATCCACAGTGATGAAAAGAGTGCAACTGGGAACCCACCAACGCCCGATGGGTTGGGTGGTAAAGAAGTAATTTTGTACGAAGATTCCGAAGACGGCGATATGATGCTTATTGACAGAACGGGTTCCAAGAAGAGAGACACATCTTCCTTATTGCCTCGGACATACATGACGGGCTTGCTGAAACTTGTTGGCGCTCTGCGAGAAGCTTTTAGTGTAACATTAAGTAGTGGACAAGAGTGGAAAAAAAGCACAACGGTAGGGTTGCTGGGGGCTGGATTTGAAGAGGGGCTGTATATTCAGGCTGTAATAGAAGCTATTCGTAGATCATCAAAAGATAATTGTTGGGTTAAGGTGAACGTAATCACGGAAGAGCCTGACCCGAATCCCGTACTTACTGCTGCCGTCCGAACGTCTACAATTTCAATATAGATTATGCAAATTGTATCCTTAGGTGGAGAAGACAAAGACATGGTCCATTTTAAGTACCTTCATTAAAATTAAGTACATGTAGCTTTGCGAGTAGTGTTCCATACGGACGTGGAAATTATCTTTCGTTCTTCAAGTGTTATAGTAATAGAAAGTAGAACAATAGCTAATCACGTTTTACTGTTACCAGTTGCTACAGGCATATTGAACCTGATTCGAAAGACTTAACAAGGACTTCATCACAATCAAATGACATAGTGTAGAATATCAGACTGGTGCTGGAAGGTTAAGCTAAGATTTGATTATAATTTATATTCACAAATGCATATCTTCTCTATGAATTTAATCAGCATGCACAGAAACTAACCTATTGATCTTCAAAACCTTCAGTATAACACAATATTTTCATAAGATACAGTATGTTAACTGTTGTAATAATTACATGTGTGGCTGTTTGACGTACGAACTATTAACGCTGTAAATATGTCTACTTTTCACAAAATTGTCACGCGCACAAATCTGTACTTACCTTCTTATGGTTGTGATAACACAATGTATGCATGTTAAAATGTGTTAATGATATACTATACAACGCTAGTTCCAACAATATTAATATTTTAAAATAGTACTTAGAAAATGGAAACACTCAAGTATTAATTATTGCTAAATAAATACCAAACATTTGGGTGATTTGACAGCGAACGATCAACTGAGCATCAAGTTATTAGTACATGTGAGCATATGTTTATTAAATATTTTTCATAATGTCATTAAGCTAAAGTGAATATACATACACATCAATATATACATTATATTAATTAAGTAACATCACGAATACAATCCAACATAGCAGAATCAAACTTTTCCTGAACATTTGGTCCGCTATTTATAATTATTGACGTTTGTGCACATGGTTAAATTCATTAGAGACAACAATTTCTTATACAATATATGTGTGAAGGAACATGTTATTAGGTACATATGTTTGTAGGTAGTTCTCTAAAACTACAAATTAAGGCATTTTGTGTTAGCAATAATAAAGGCATTTGTGTTTTAAGTAATTGGCAAAAATGGCAATATCGTTGCAGTGGGTTACTTAACATAAGAAACGAAACTGCGAAGGTTTACAAATGTAACCTACTCATACTTAAAGCTATCAGCCAAACTGGACCAGGTACTTAATACTGACTTGTTGGTTGTTGAAAACTATAAACTCATTGTAATCCAGGCCGTAGTAATTCCGCTTGTCCAGAATTTGGGTTGTTCTTTTACCCAGTGGCACCACTCGGTCTGCAAGTATCATTAATGTATTATGTAGTGAGTTAGTGAGAAGTCCCGAAAAACAAAACACAATTTGTTGTAATAACTTCATTAAAAAATTAACTTACTCTGCCAATGGATACTAGTTCCAGGATCAGGCTGATACCTTGAATCCAAAGTTTTCAGACTCTGACATCCTGTAGGAAGGGTGGTCATTTTGTCGGTCATCTCATTCAGCTTGATGTGGTGTGTCTTGCCCAAAGCCACCTCACACAGTAACAGATATTGAGTGTCGCCACCACAGGTGTACTTGGAGCTCTTGGCAAACATATCCGCGAAGTAAATGCCTTTTCCAAAAAGATGACCATTAAGTTCAGCACCCATGGGAGCTACTTGCAATCCATTGCTGAGAATGCTCAACAAGTTAGCGGATCTGGTTCCATGCCAAAGGAGCCAGCGATTTCCAACTCCGCAGTTTTTAATAGCCTCGGCTTCTCCCTGTCTCTCGACCCGGAAGATATTGAACACTTTAGGTGTACTGTAGTCATCTGAGGTATTTTGAATGTAGTGAAGAATCATTTGACTCTCGAAAGCATCTTTATTCATCAGTTCAATCTTCGTATTGAGGCAAGAATAAATGTAGTCGATTGGATTCCGACTTGATACGTTCCAGTGACCTGCATGAAGTAGTTGTGACGCGAATTCTAAGTGGATAATATTATAGATCATCTCTTGTTTACTCCGAACGTCGTCCAAATTAAACATTGGTGAGAGCCTTTCGGATGCAAAGCCATAAACAGGCACGGCAGCATAGAACTCCTGGCTGGCTTCCACAATAGCTTCCATAATTATTTGTTCTTGGTCTCTCGAGTGTGAGCTTGGGAGATTTGTTTTTTCATTGATGAGCTTTTCTATTCTGCCAAGAATTTCCTCCCCTAAAATTAAAATAACTGTAATAAGCATTGAATCTACATAGTTCTATTTACATAGTACATTCAATTAATTCCATAAATATATAATTTACGTACAATTTAACAACAATGCTTACCCTTCTCTAAGGTCTCCAGTGTCAACAGTCCAAAAGGAAGATCATGAATATGTCTTCCATAGCTGCGCAAGCTTCCCTGAGACTTATGGATTAAGCTGATGCCACGAACCAACTCAAATGTTGGTTTCTGCAATTCAGAGCTCTTGTCTTTACTGACTTTTTCCAATTCGTCAAAATTCACCTTGACCTCTCGCGGGAGTTTACCACTTCGAAGGTTTTTGTTCACCAACCGGTATCGGTTCGGCATCGGGTTGAAAGTATTCAAATCTTCCCAAGCGTTGCCACTCTTGCTCTTAAAAATTTTGCAGAACTCCTTTATTGCTTCTTCTAAGCTCCCGAAAGGGGTTTTCTGATACTGACCATCATCGCCGACCCGACCCCAGCGGGTGAAAAGAAGGATCATGCCACTACCTTTAGGTTGCTGGATCAACTGCATTTTATAAAAGTTGTACAAGCCATACATACCGTAGTTGAGGTCAACTTTGGTCATGACACAATCAAATGGTTGGTCGTTCTGAACTACGACCTCGTAGTCCTCAGCTTCTCTCCCGATCAACGGATCGGGTTTTATTTTCCCGCTATTCGGATCTTCTCCTGCAAGATCTCGTAACTTGGCCACATTATCTAATGCATCTTTCCGGACGTTATTTACCAAAAATGACAAACTCGGTTGGTCGATTTTCGGAAATTCTGGGAACTCCGTTAATATATTTGACTGCTTAGAAGTTGATAACTGCAGTTTTTGAAATGCTTGATACAAGTGATATCTATTAAGGGACGCAGCCTTGGCAGCCACAGATTTGTCACCTTGGACATAAGCTCGAACTCCAGGTGCATTGGATTTAAAAAGTAATTTGAGTATGTGCTTGCTATTAGTATACGAGTAAGGCAGTTCCGTTGGTGACAGCATGTAGTGGAACAGGGTTCGGCCATCTTTGTCAGCCGCCGTAAAATCAATTTTGCATCCTGAAATTGAAAATGTAGTTTCTTTCCACGGAACTTGATCATCTGTTGGGGTGTAATACCGCGATTTAAGTAACAACTTCACCATCTTCATGTCGTTCTGAAATTAAAGAAACATTACGAGTTTCAGTCGCCGTTTTATTATGTCCAGTTAATAAGATCTAATGTTGTACAAATTCTTGTAGCCACTAATCGAAATTCAAATCTAAACAGAAATAAAGTAACAAACTGAACATTTAAGTTATGAAACGAACTAACTAGTAAGAGTTACTATTACGAAGTTCATTTAAGTTACTAACCAATCTAACTGCATGCATGATAGCAGTTCGACCCTTGGCATCCGGAAAGTTGACATCAACGGGACAAGTCGGATGATTCAGGAGCCATTTTGCAACACTGTAATTGCCATAAATAACTGCTGCGATGAGTGGCGGGAAGTGATTGTCGTCCGACAATTCTGTGCCATGAAGGTCGGCAAGCGACAGATATCGAATCCCTGGAAACGGTGAAAGTTTGATTGGGAAGTGGCTGCGAACATTCCAATCGCCAGGACTAATGACACTCCTCACCCATCGCTCCATCTCTTCAGAAATCTCCGTCCCATGCAAGTTATGAAATATGGCGGAGAAGACACTTCGACCATAGAAATCTCGTCCAACTACCTTGGACAAACTATTGCCTGTACGTTCTTTTGCCATGATTCGCTCACTGAGTACTCGGCAGAGGGAGCCGTTTCGAGACATGGCGGCGTAAATGATGGCGCTAGCGTTCAATTCATCTTTGCCGTGAATATCTATTCCTTTGTCCAGCATCATTGATAAAATTTCCAATTGTCCATCTTGACCTGTACCGCAGTTTTTGGCCAGCGATATTAAAACTGAGCCTTCTTTTTCGTCAATCGTCATTTCTTTCGCGTTTTTCACACGCAATAAAATTTTTTGCGCTAATTTTAATCTATGGGTTTTAATCGCGGCTTGAATCGCCGGACCAACACCACTCCCACCTTCGCGCAGACTCTCAATGAAAAGATACATGATCCCTTGCCACTCCCTATTTGCCACTTCTTCCAGAATCGTGGCGATTTTGGAACTCTTATCCTGCTTCTTCTCTTCCTCGTGTCTTTCTTGTGAACTAATAGTAGTCCAAGCGTCATCCTTCTCTGCCAAGCCCTCGTCCTCCCTGTGTTTGTTTATCTTCACAGTGAAATTTGCTTTCTTCTGCTGGAAATTCAGTGCGCAGGCCTGATGACCATTAAGGACAGAAAGACCGAAAGGAGTGTTGCCATCTTTGTCTGGTGCGTCTTGCAATTTCGGGTCTGCCATAAATGACGTGCAAATTGTGGCGCCTCTTGCCGCTGCATAGTGGAGTGGTGTGCATTGAAATGCATCAGCGAAAGTAATTTCCTGCGCTTGCCCATTATCTCGCATTGCCTTCACGAGAAGCGCGACTATCTCAATCGGATCAATGAACGAGCTGTTGCGGAAATTCCTAATTTTCACAAACGCATAATGGAGCGGAAGGCGCCCTCGGATGTCCCACATGGACAAAGTGGCGGGCGCTGCTTCAATAAGCGCATCCTCAATTTCGTAAGTCACGTCCGTCTCTCCTCCTCTCCCATTTATACACAAATGCAGTGGTGTTCTCCCTTTTTTATTTGGCTTATCTGCCTTAGACCCCATCTTCAGTAATTCCTGTATCGCTTCGAAAGCGCCTTGGAGTCCAGGTGTTTTGGAGACCAAGTGCAACGGAGAATTTCCTTCTTCATCCAACATTAAAACATTTGCCCCATTTTGAACAAGTGTCGGAATCAGAAGGAAACTTCCACCGATTCCCGCATCAGCTACTTCCAATAAAATCGAGCGTGGAGGTTTGCCAGGTCTGTGCAAACTGACATTAACATCTGCGCCAGCTTCCAAAAGAACGTTAATCGCGCCCGATTTTGCCGCCAAAACTGCCATCACCAGAGGGCTGTTCTTACTTTTGTTTGTGACTTCCAAGTTGGGCTTGAACTTTAGAAGTATCTCTAAATATTGGTCGGCACTGGTAGCATCAACTGCTAAATGCAAGGCGCTTCTTTTATCCTCCTCATCTTCTATAACCGCATTCACATCGCTATTTAGATCTTCCAATAAGAACATCATAAGATCCTTGATGCGCTTCAGTTCCTTGATATCGTGACCTGAATTGGCAAATGTAGCCAACAGCTTGAGCAGCGGGGTTTGACCAGCGGTGTTTCTCATGGTCGCCATTTCTCTCAAACGATCCATGTTTGGTCCTTTCTTGGCCACCTTCCTATAAAACGTCTCCGTTCCGGGCTTCGTCGCATGCCTCACCAATGAATGGAGCATGGTGCTCTTCTCCTCGTCGGTAGATGTTTCAAGTTCGAATTGGAAGTTGTCCATCAATTTGCACAGGAATGCAAAACATCCTACCTTGATACCCATGGACACCGCGGACTCCCCCTGATCGTTCCGGGCCATCGGGTCGCATCCTCGGTCTATCACGAATTTAGCGATATCTATTAAATACCTGTGCTCCTGAAAAGGTAATTAAAATTTATTAATTCTTTGTTATTATAAGTATAACAACGCTTGTGTTCTGCAAATTCTTTTTAAATCACACAAGTTACCTGGCTTGACTCATAGGGAGTGCTATAATACCTATGCTGTTCCTGCTTTCTTTGTTCCGTAAGGACTAGTAAATGCATCTGAAACATACATGGATTATTATCTTAGTTTAATAACGCATATATTTTGTTGACAAGATTTGGTGTTTTATACATAGTTGTAATATTAATTGAATATCTTACAACTGTGTTTTTACTGTAATCCGTTAACTTTGCATCTGCTCCTTGCTTGTCCACCAAGAATTTAACGCGATCTAGCAAAGCTTTTGATGGGGTTCCGGAACAGGTCTCTAACAGCAGTGACATTCCTGAAAAGTTCACGAATATTTATAAGTATACATATTCATTATTTAATAGATTTAATTAATTATGAAGGTATTCGAAGTTTAAATTGTAAATTAATTTTTATTTTAGAATTGTATTATTTTATTTGTTCATTTAATTAGAATAATTTCTAAATTTAAGTAAACATTTATTAATTCGTTAATTAAGCATCAAGTATAGCTTTTATATGTATAAGTATAATAATTTATCGAACCTGTGCGATAGTTGATAGGCGAATTAATATCAACGTCTGGATGGTCAAGTAAAAACTGGACAAGACCGATGTGGCCCTTCATGAAGGCAGCAGCGATGGGCGTGAGTTTCCACAGATTAGCGACATTAACTGGACAGCCAGCCTCTATGAGCAATTTGGCATTAAAATACCAACCATAGGCGGCGGCATAGTGAAGCAAAGAGTTGCCGGATGAGTCGGTCGTGAGATGGTTTAGACCGAAGCGCAGGAGGTACGACACTAAATGCGCATGTCCGTTGATTACAGCATAAGCCAATGCCGTGCGCCCTCGCCGGTCCGGCTGCTCCAGCTTCACGGCATACTTGTCCTTCTGCTCACACAAGAACTTGACTAGCCCGACGTGGCCGTATTGACAAGCGAGCAGGAGCGGACTCATCTTTTCCTGCTTGGCGTTAGTTGCCTTGTTCACATCCATCCCTGGGACGTCCAACAGAGCGCCGACAATCTCCTGATGACCAGAGCTTGCCGCGGTTTGGAGAGCGTTCAAGCCCTTTTTGTTCACGTGGACTAATGAAGTACTTGCTAGCGCTGCTTCATGTGGATTCTTGGGCTTCTTTTTTGATTTCGGCGCATTTTCTTCTTCCGTCTCCTCCTTTTCTTCTTCTTCTTTGTCTTCCCGTTCATCTTCATTACTAATCAATTCATGTTTCAAAATCGCCCGAACATTCTCCAAACGCCCAAGCCTGCACGCTAGATGGATCGGAGTGTCACCTTCTTTATTAAGCGCTTGTGAAGAGATGCCTCCGCGGGAAAGTAAATATTCTAATGGCGCCGGACTACTACAAACAGCCGCGTAATGCAGAAGCGACCAATTATCGGTGTCTAAGACGTTGAGATCCGGACGCTCATTCAGCAGTTCAATTAAGTAGTCAGTGTTGGGATTGATACAAGCGCAGTGCAGCGGGGTAACGCGTGCATTATTGGTGCACTTCTTTACCACTGACACCGCTTTAAATTTCGTCAGAGGCTCTTTCTTCTTCACCAAAACTTCTTCGTGTAAAAAGTTGAATCCAAACCCCCCGCGCTTATTCCCCTCTGCGACTAATTTCCCAGCAAGGTCGATATTTCCGGTGCGAATGGCATGAATGACGTTGTCGCAACAATTGGAAATGAAGGACGTGTCTTTTGAAATCGTAGCCAGCGCTTCAAGCGTTTTATAGCTGACTCCCAATTGCATCGCTTCTTTCACTGTGCCGGAGTTAATGTAATCGATCCTATTATAACCGCCATATATGCGCGAATCTTTCAAAAATGCAGCGTTGCCTTCCCTGCCGCCACGACCAACAGTAACTTGACTAAGCGCGTGACCGAACATCAGGCGCGAACCGTGACCAGTTGAATCATTCTCGAGCTGGATCTCCGGGTAAGGAGCATAGTTTTCCTTCTTGGGTTCCTCTATAAGAACCTTCACCAAATCCAAATTTTCTTGCTTTAGAGCGTACGTAAATGCAGAGGAATTATCGCTCATGCTGCGCGAAATTCTGCGCGAACAAATGTTATTATCCTTGTTCGTCAGCAAAGTCTCCAGGAGACGCTTATTTTTCAATAAAACGGCGCGGATGAGAAGACGGGAATCTGCAAGAGTGGACACGCTTGGAATTTCCAGAGTGGATTCGAATGTTGGATCCTTTTCGTAATCTGTCACGTGAGGTTTTGGCTCTAGCACCACAGCGCCTCTGCGCTTTCTTAATTTTACTGGCTTTGCTACTGCTACCTTTCTCTGTCGCTTTTTCTTTCCATCAGTTTCGTCAACCCCATCAGTGTCCGCTTCTTTTTTGGATCTTTTTCTTTTGGCGGCTGTTGGTTTTGCTGTATCTTCGGCGGGTTTCTTTTTCCCTTTCGATTTCGGCGCTTTATCGGTTTTTGCGCTTTTGTGTGTTTCATCTTCAGTTGTTAAACTTGTTTGTTGTTCTGTAACAGCTTTTGCTCTTCTGACGCGCGGCTTTTTGGCAGCTTTCTGCAGCGATTTGATGACCGTTGTCTGGGGCGCTTTTTTAAGCGCCTTCTTGTCGGACTTCGTCGTTCCGCTTGCAGACTTTTGTGATATAACACTTTTCTTGGTTTTTTTGGAAATGCGATTTTCTGTGACGGAGGTACGCTTGACAATCACAGAGGTGCGCTTTTCCGTTGTGACATTGCGCTTCGTTACAGCAATACTGCGCTTTTCAATTTTAACACTGCGCTTGGTACTGTCGCTTCGTCTTGGCAAATTGGACTTCCGCTTTGGTGTCTCAAGAATAATTTTTGGTAGCGCGCCGCTGTCAAGATGAACAAGGATAGGGCTTTGGTAAGGAATGGTGGGAAGTCGAGATCGTTTCGGGTAACGTTCTAAGGAGGTGTTTTCCAGATGGCGCTTTCTCTGTAGTGGCGTAGAAGTCTTGACAGACTCCTCTTCCCGCTTTTTTCTTTTAAATAATCGTGCCATTATTGATTTTAAGTTAAGACCACAATATTTTCGACCGGGAAAAATAACTTTTCGGCCTTTCAACAAATGAAATTAGACTAGAAAATTCCCTCGTCTGGTTTATGGTGACAGTTCGAGTGCAAAGTGGGGAATGAAATGAAGAAAGCAGCGGATGAAATGTTTAGTGGACACATGGAATGATACGAGAACTATTTATGAACAATTTATCTGCTTTTATCTGAAGAACAAATTCAAGTGAACAAGGCTTTTATCGATTCAAATTATGTGAAGTATATGGGAACAAAAATAAGTGGAGTTGTCGTTTTTGCAGAGTGAATACAGCCGCTCAACCTTGCTACAACATGTGAGACTCCTGAATATACTCGTCCTATGCCATTTCCACCTCCAAACTCTCGCTTCATCGTTCAAGCAACCTTGAAAGTTTTACTGTGTTTGTGTGTTACGTATAATATACGGATAATTTTGCATGAGTCAGGAGACCTTGGGCTCCTCAGCTCGGCTGGCATCAACAAGATTCTACACGCAACAACTCGCAATCCACGGACCTAAACGGATTCTCTATATGCCGTGTAACGTCTGTGGGGCTCTTTTTAACGATTTTGTCGTCATCTTCTAATCCGGCTTTATATTGTCCTTAAGGCAAAACTTCATATATAATAATCACAGCACAATCAGGTGGCTCCAAATAAAAAAACCAATGCTAATGGGACGGTCGTTTTTTGCTTTTGTTTTTGTTTATGTTAACACATGTACTACGTTCATTGATTCATTCATTCGTATGCTTCAATCAACTTTTTGTTATGAAAGATTCATACTTTTGCGAAAGAAAATAAATATTTAATATCTTATCTAATAATGAGCATAAATTAAATAATTATTATTAATATAAAAATAATTACAAACAATAGTATTAAACTAATACGTTGTCATACGTATGCATGAAATGAATGAATAAATATTCACAGAGGATGCAAGTGAATTTATTGTGACTGGAAAAAGTTTGTTGCAATTTATAGATTGCCCTTGCGTCCACAATATGTTAAGAAAGTAGTTGAGAATAATAGTTTGTGCGGACCTGTGGGAGGTAGATGTGCCGAATCTTGTTGTGAGTCGACAACATTGAAAAGACAAGGAATACCCTGAACATGGTTATCTGTTTGTTGGCTTCTCTTCCAAAAACTTGTATACTGTAGTTTTTCTATTGCTATTGTGGATACATTAATTTATTATTAGTTACTTTATTATTTATTTATTCCTAAAGTTTGTTTAATTGTTGCTGCTGCTTGCTTCTCTTATGGTCTGGAAACGTTCTACTATATGTAGTTTAGTAGTGTGAAGTTTTATTCTGTTCCACGTACTCCTCAGATCTTATAAGCTGGAATCACAGTTAAAATTTGGGTGCCTGTAGACGATCTTGTATTGTGCTATATTGATCTTATATTGTTTTGTTAGACAGATTCGTGTGATTTAGAGAGTGTGTTCCTATAGCTTGTGTGTGTGTGTGTGTGTTCTTTGAACTTCGCATCATCATGCACGGAAGCTTTGAGGTATAGTTAAACGTCAGTGGACGTTGACTCTGGGTAGACGCCGAAGGTTGTGACAGTGGAGCAGAGAGGATGGTGATAGGTTTTGGGACTGTCGAAATGCTTGTCCTGAGTGTTGGTCGAAGCTACTTTGACGGAGGGCTCACATGTTCTATCGGCGTCCGTCTGGATGGACCGGTGCACAGTCGGCGTGTCTCTCTTCTTGATCACAGTCATCACTTTTTCATTGTTGTGTAAGTCAAAACTGTCCACTAACTCGATTCCAGAGTCCTCGACTTTCTCGTTGACAGCAGCAAGGTGAGAGATAGGTGTGCGACAGAGGCAGGGACTTTCATCTCCCGAAGAACTTTTACAGTCATCCGACAAGCACACAGCATCAGTCCGTTTCATTGGTCGAGTCTTGAGTCGCCAGGTGTGAAGTTCCTCAGGAGGGGATAAGGAGTATTGCGTTGAGTGACTCCGTCGACTTATACGGGAGTCTTCTCTGGGGAGGAGAGACGAATCATCCGAATCTAGGTTGTATACTTCATGGAGTACCGGCAGTTGATTCATGAACTTGTGACCATGATAGGGACACATGCTGACTTCGGAAGATTCTGAGTCGGACATTGGGCAGAGGGATGCTGAGTCCAAGGAAGAGTTGTCTGCCCGGTTGATTGCTCTATGGAAACAACGTTGGTTAGATCGGCAACCTCACTTCATTAATAATGCATTTATTTAATTCTGCTCATGTGATTTATTTAATCTAATTTTTATACATTTTCTCCTTTAAGTAAGTTTCCTATATTTTAATTATTAATTGCTTATTAATAAATTAACAAACTGGCAATAAGTTATCAATTCTAAGGTTTCATCTAATTGTGTTATAAACGTAACTTAATGTCATTGAAATTATTTATTATTCACTAATCAAGGGGGGATGTAGTAATTTGGATTTGAGAAAATTGTAAATCCCGACTCACTCGAGAGGAGGAATAGGTGGAAAGAGTCCATGGGCCCCAATGTCCAGAACATAAGCATTAATTGATTTCTGCTTCTTCCAACACACGCCCGATTTGGACATCTCTTTGAGCAAATCACGCCTTCGCACCATCAGAGTACATAGAGCCAGAGATAAAATGGCCACTATGGAGATTGGACCTATCACTAAGATCGCATTCAATGACCGACCAATACCTGAATGTTAAAATCAGGAGGAAATATCAATGCTCATGTTCCTAATTAAAATTCCAAACTTGTATATGTATAATGTTTGAATCAAATACGTATCTCTAGAATATCAAAATATTTATGCATCGGAAGCACAACTCACATCGTCGCTCATCAGAAGCGTCAATCTCTGCACAGTGAGGTATCCCATCACAGACTGACTCCATGGAAATGCAGTAATTCATTTGAGGGCAAGTTGAAAAGGTACCCAAGTGGTCTTTACTGATACACGCACGTGTTTCCTTGCATGAGAACCTTTTATTATTAGCACAAGTCTCTGCAAAATGAATATTCAATGTAACCATGTGGGCGGCATATGCCGTTATTAGCATAGTTCTATTTACTCTAACAAGGAATGGCGAGCTAGAATGTAAATAATGCATAACGTGATTGCAAATATTATTAAATTACTAACCAGCATCGTCGGAGCTAACTTCCGTCCAAACGATTCGAAAGCCAAAGTTGGGATTTACAACTACCCGGTCCTTGTTCTCCGACCCCGAAGTAGTGAATCGTACTATCAATCTGTTTCTGGTAGTGAGTAGTGCTCGTTCATCTTCAGCCTGAGAGTTTTTAATTAAAAACAAGTGCTTATAAGAATCATTTTAAACATCACAAGTCCACACTTAAAGCAAAATGAATACCTTGTAGTGTGCTTTGTCCCCGCAGAATTTCTTGAGAACGGTCGACTCGTCGAAAGAATGTTCGTACCCATCGTAGAGTGCGAGTTGTGCCTTCGCACAGTTTTCTAAACATGCATAAATTTAGTTAAAACTGAAAGTTATTGATTATTAATGAATTAAATTGTTTCAATTAATGTAATTGAATACAATTTAATAATTAAATAAATAAAATAAAACAAGTTTAATAATTAGATCCCGGACCTATGCTTCCTTGGAACTCCAGTTCTTGGATCCTCACATAAATCCGTCGGTTGTAGTCGACTCGAAGAAGCCATGTGCAATCTAGACCTGATGCGGGTACCTCGGTCTGCGAGCCTAAAATAATATCCTTATTATAGTTATAATCTTCTTTTAGCATAAAAATTCACATTTATTTTAATTAAGTTTAATTTTGAAATACCCGGAAACTGAAGAATACCTCCACCTTCTCTTACAACTTCCTCCCCACAGGGCTGAGTATTGTTTGGAGCCTTGACAAATCCTATTATATCCCAGAATATATTTGTAATTTTTGACATACATTTTAAATTATGAATATTTACATCCTAAAAATATAAAAATAATTTAAAAAATTAAACAGACCTTCCTCAACAAAAGTATACGAAGCTAGGAAGCCTCGATGATGAACTGCGTGATTAGACCTAAAAACCAGCTTTGCCTTCGGATGTAAAACTGTTAAAGTGCTGGGTAAGTGACTCCCACAAAACCTCTTGTGCAATGTCATCCGATCTCGTAAGTCGTAGATGTCCAGGTCAATGTAGTCAGATAAACATCTGTTGTAAGAACAGTATAGATTTAAATTGAATTGGTGGAGTTCTTTTTAAAAATGCATTACAATTTTATTATAAAAGATATTTCATAGCTTAAAAAAGAATTAAAGTAAATTATTATTTATATTATGTATTGTTTTTTTAAAGTCAACTAATATGCTGAAAAAATTATTTTGTAAATTCGTAAAATATCTAACCCTGCTGTGTACGGTGGCTCGAGATCCAAATCATGGAAAACTATTTCAATTCCTTGCGACTCTGTTCCCTGTGCATCATTAATACATTTGTCATCGGCAAATTTTAATGGGAATTTTCTCCCCAAAAAGAATTCAAATGATTTTAAATTCATTTTCATCTAAGTCATTGTAAGGCAGACCTGGAGCAAGTAGGTGCAGTCCGCGTCCGGGGGATAAGGATTCGGGTAATTTGGTGAGCTTATGTTGCCAGACTTGGTCATAGACGAAGTGGCAAGGACTTGTGGGCAAGCTGAAACCATGTATTGAAATTATATAGGTGATGATAAATATGCAATTTATTATTAAAATTAATAAAAAAATACACTACTCTCATCGCTCTATCAGTATTTCCAGCATTAGAGAACACACTAAATCGCGGTTGAATTTTTAATTAAATATTTGTAAATTCTGTTTAAAGTAAATATAATGACACTGAGATTAATAAGACATTAATGTATGCGCTAAAATAATAATAAATATAAATTAGTGAAATTGGTAAAGCAATAGAACGACTATTAAAACAATCATTCATAATAAAAACCTCATGCCACAGCTTAATAAGAAATGTCTAGCAATGAAATCCCGTAAGTGGATTGCATCCATAACGAATAAGCTTAAGTATCGGAAAATAGGCTTTTGAACGTAGAGCAAGTCCACGGACCATTAAGCATTCCCATATGAAAGATTGCATCAAAGTCGGAGTACTATAGGGAAGATCTTGGCAAAAGCCAATAAGTAGGAGAAATAACTTTCTGAACAGCATGTGATTGACGTAATGTGACAAAGTTTGGTAGCAACTCACGGATGGATTGTGACAGCGCGAATTGGGAGAGGAGGATGGTCAGAATGATCATATCGGTGAGACTGAGGTTACGGGAGAGCATCTACATGATCCACAACACAGGCTCAGGACCCGAGAGAACGATTCAGCCACAGTTGAGAATAAGAGCCGCTTGGCCTGGAGTAAATCAACTCTGTCTTGCACATGTCCGGATCGATGCGTCCATCTTTCGCAAAATCTCCACCTAAACATATTATTCCATTAACTTTTCCCATTTCAAATCTCCGCGACTCTTCCTTTCTGCTCAGCCACCGTGGAAGTCACTGAGCATTAAAACTCCATTAAAAACCATGTAACCGACAGCACTAAGTGTACCAAAACGACCTTTGCTCATCACATGCGGCATTACATCCGAACACTAGCTACTTTCCAGAATATAATACAAAACACCGCTTTTCAGACTATGAAAAGCAAAATTCACAGACTATAAAAGGTAGAATTCACAGACTATAAAGGATGGAATTTGCATTGATTATGTATTTACAGATCATCAAGTATGCATTATAGAGTCATAACGTGAGAGATAACAAGGGAGAGCCGTAGAGAAGACGACGACAAGAACGTCTTGAAGAACCAACGTCTTGCCTGTCTCCACAACCCGTCCTTTCCTTGTGTGTATGAGCTCCAGTGTAAATATAAGCATAGGAGAAAATAAATATGTGAGTATTTACGTACACAGTATATGTATGTAAAAGTATTGATTTTGTGATCAAAAGGCTTCTTCTTCCTGTATTATCACAAGCAACCCAAGGGAAGCACGCACAATCAATAATATAATCCATGTAGGCTCAGGAACTTGACAGCCTCCACTGAACAATGGCAAACCGCCGACATGGCTACTGTACATATACTCGGATTCCGTCCCCCGCCTATATCATATTTCTCCCACCCGGGGCAACAACTATTGTACCTTCCGCAAAGCCTTGGCACTTGCCCAACCAACGTTTGCACACGATGACAGCGCTGACACTCCTAAGCGTCTAATGTGTTCATAAAACTCTCCGGTTTCATGATTATTATGACACCCTTGTTCCCCGGCGCCCTTGTGGTGGACAGGAGGTCAGGTTACCGAATGGATTGGTTTGTTTAGCATTTCAACCTCAATCGTTTAACATTCTTGTCGGTAGATTTTTTACATTTCCACTTCCATCTGTCACATTTCTGACCGATAATGTTTAACGCTCTCCTCGTTTCTACCTAAATCGATTAATATTCCTGCTGCATGGTTTGTTAAATATATATATCCCTGAAGGATTTTTTACTATTTCTACCACAATCGCTGTACTCAAATGCATACGATTTTTATTATTGCAGTTTAAATTCTAGTGCTTACAGATATCGGATTTTTAACATCGCAACATTGTACATTTTAACACTGTATGAGATATTATTTACAGGTCATTATTTACGGAAATAAAATTAAATATTTTTTACAACACAAATGGAACAAGTTTTTTCGGTCAAAATGCTTTACCTCAATTGATTAATATTTATCTAGTAAATCGATTTATTTTCGTTCCAACGGTAAATATTGTAAGCTCATCAAATAATAAATCAGTCTCGGTTGGTTAATATTTCCGCCTCAGTCGGTTAATAGTTTAGCCTCAGTTGGTTAATATATCATCCTTACTCGATTAATATTTCAGCCTCGATGGCTTAACATGTAAGTAGATCTGTCAACCCTCATCGTCTAACATTCCAGTAAAGCTTTCAACGTCAATCGTCTAGCATTTCAATCGGATTTTTTAAACATTGCAACCTCCCTCATTCCACAATGGAGAGAGAATCGTTCAACATTCCAACCTGCCACTTTCACCATTTGAGTTCTAGTATTTCCCTCCGAGAGTATAGGATTTTTTATATGAAGACACTAACCAGTGGGAATACTCAATCATTCCCTAGACATCGATTCAGTCTACTTTTCAGCACTTGAGTCCACTAAGTTTTTTTATATACTCACACTCTACGAGTATGTACTTGTAGAATTTTACTAATTCTCCTGTCAAGCCATTGTGTGCGAGGATAAGAAGGGGAATAAGTTAACTAAGACATAATGGACTAGTGCAGGAAAACTTTGGTGGTGTGAGCCAAAGTTTCCCTGAAGAAGTTCTCTGCGTAGACTTGATGATTCGGGCAATAAAGAAAGAAAAAGGAATCCGGCTTACCGTCAGCGAGTCAATGAAGGCAGTCATCATTAACTATACAAGGAAACGTTGATCCACAAGTGCTTGGTCATTTACTTGAAAGTCCCTAGGAAAGTTCCTGGAAGATAATACTTGAGACTTTTTACTACTTGAATACTTGATACTTCAGAAGTTTAGGCTTCCTTAGGTGGGATAAATGTGAAGCTGTAAGAATAGAAAGATGGAAATGGATATAATAGCCGGGTCTATTAAGTAAAATGAGCCGTTAAAACTTCATATATGAGGGTGATAGTGAATGAAAGTGGTGGAAAGTATACTCACACAATAAGCATTAATGAGGTAAATCACGCAAGGCGCCTTCCAGAGAGGAGAAAGTTTTAAGTTGGAGGTCCTTTACAGCTGTTTTTTTCCTGGCTGGAGTTCTACAAGTTCCATAGAGAATCACAAGTTATACAATGAAAATACAAACAGGGACCTTCTTCTTCTTCTGCTCCGTGGATGCAGACTGACTGAATGTGCAGACGGGAGGCAATGATGTGATTCAATATTTGAGCAAGTTTAGGTCTTTCTCTCTCTCTCTCTCTCACTCCTCGTCGTGTTTGAAATGTGAGCAACTGTTTCTTCTTCCAGTACAGCATCCCATAGCCACATATCATTATATGTATTATACAAGTCCGGGAGAATTGCTTCATTCCCGAGCCTGGATCAAGTCAGTCATTCCCTGCGTGCCAGGCTTTTGGCTTTCAAACTTGCACAGTCACCTACTATCGCTTATTGAATTTGCATCGCTTAAATTTTGATGGCGTGTACATAGAAGAACATCCATTATGGAAAAATACATACATACTAAGTACACATGTATGTTAAATACATAAATAACCACACATTCGAAGCATTGTGGGAAGGCTTTCCACCGAGTTCCTGCTACGCTAACTTTCCCGGAAGTATGTTCCGCCATCTTCTCCATTGTCAGCGCTTTGGCAGAGTTTCTATAGCAACTGGAAGGCCGGAGCTGAAAAATATTCATGAGTGATGAGGAATCACTCAAGAGAAGTGTCATATTTCTCGGGAACTATCCTGTTATGGAAATTACACTCCGCTATGCCGTATGAAAATTACACTTTGCTATGTCACATGGAAATTACACGCTGCTGTGGAAGTTACACCCGGCTGTCACCCTGAAATTACACTTTCTGCTTCCTATGGAAATTACTCCGGCCTAAAATAAAGCGCATGAACGGATCCACATCGAAGAGAAGCCTTGCTCATGTGAAAGTTGTGAGATTGGATATGTGAATAAAAATTGTGGAGATGTGTAATGGAATACCCATGTGTATGAGATGTATAATCTTGTAGAAACATATTGTAAAATATTAATTTGGTGTAGAAATTCTTGATTTAGGAGTATTTTATTGACTTTTCATCAGTAGTGGATGAACACTCGTACAACAATAATAACCCGGACACTATATAGAGATGGCTAAATTCCAGACACGCACAGCATGTAACGATAAAAAATATAGTTTAGCGTTAAATAAATAAGTCCAAGCGATTTCGTCAAGTCATTAACGCCTTACTGACCCGATGACAACGCTTGAACTACATATAATAAATTAATATATAAAAGCAACCATGACACTGAACAGGACGAACACAACTTTAGAAATGGGCGTATGTACAAAATGGCTCATTAGAAAATAAATTAAACCATATAATTACAATAATAATGCTACAACTTATTACAACTAGCTCACTTAATCTACCACAGAAAACCAACCAGAAATATAAAACTAATAAATTATACATATTTTTGTCAGAGCATTTTTTATATTTGAGTAAATATTATTATTATATAGTAAGGTCTAGTAGTAAGAATTATTTCTAATTTTTACTTAGATCTGTTTAATCCCCCCGAAGTAGTCCATGATGGGATGATATGAATAATTTACTTTACTTGGCTTATTTCCTCCTTTTAAACGGAGCTTGTGCTTCACCACACGATTCTGATTCCTACGTCTCTGTTGATTTAATTTTTGGAGGAGATATTGTCTTTTGAGGTTGTTAGGGATTGGACTGGCATTGTTGGATCGGCTATTACTGGTAGGTGCGGGATTGTTTCGCGCTCGGTGTTTCATTAATGTTCTACTCAGAAGCATTTTCAATCTGTCCAGCTTGTCTCGCTTGTTCAATCCTCCATTTCTCCTTCTGGGCCCTCCGTCAATACTGAGGGCTCTCTGACCTTGCAATCTCCTGGTTGGTACTGGATTTCTGCTTGTTGTTGGTGCACTGGTATTATTGTTGCCATTTTTGTTAAGAATACCCAATAAGGAAGCTAGCCTTTGTAGGTGCATTGATCGTCCGTTTTTGATTCTATGAGCTGTTCCATTGAAATGAGATGCTTTATTTGGATGTAAGTTTGGTGAGGGCTTGGAAGTCATATTAGTAGCTTTGATCAAGTTTGTGAGCTTTTTCTTAATACTGGTGGAGTTAGTCTTTTTCCATTTCTTGATTAAATTAACGACCATTTGACGTTGAAGACGCTGCATGGGACCTTTACCGTCCAGTCGCCGAGCAGGTGCTTCTTGCTTTGATTCTCTTTTGGAGTTCTCCTTGGTGGAGTTGGAGTAAGTGGCACTGAAGCTAACACTTTGTCTCTCATCTATTCATCATACATAAACACATAACAATTAATATACTTACTGGTTTCCAAGTTCCAAGTAATAACAAGTTTGGGTAATGAAGCTAAACACATGCAAGCGATCTAGATTCTACGGTCGATCAAGCGTGACTTACTTTTCTTTTTGGCAATGCGATCTCGAAGAATTGAGTACTGTGCCAGTAAGTCCTGAAGCTCATCATTCAACTTTGACTGATGCTGTTTAGCCTGAAGAGCAGCTTGTTGAGCGTGTTGATTCTGTTGTTCCCGTCGGTGATGAACTGGTTTTGGTGGCTGTGGTGGAGCCGGTCTCAGTCTTTGTTGCTGTGGCGAGTACTGCAGTTTGGGTGGACCATCTCGTCGGCGTGCAGGAGTGATGCCATGTTGTTGTCCTGGGATGTAGTAGCCTTGCACATGGCAAGTACAGCATGTAGGGACCTGATTCACAGCAATATCAATAAATGATAGATTTCAATATAAAGTATGCAACAACATTTTACACATTCCCAATAACAACTAATCATAATATGCCAAAGCAGTAATCATCTCAACCTACGGACTTTTTACAAGTCTTGATTGAATACCTGATAAGAATTTACAATTTTCAACATAAACACAAGTTAAACTTGTGTGTCACAACTAACAGGATGCAGAAGATCACAGAGCTAATTTAAATAATGAAACTCGGTTGAAGTAATTACAGTGGATTTAAATAATTAAAACACTAATTTAAATAATTACATAACTAAAACATGAATATTTAAGCAAAAACAGGAAATAACACGAAATTATGTAAAAACATCAAATTAACGCGAAGGTTACAGACAAATAATAATAATTACTATTATTTAAGAATTATAATTATTTATTTAATTATTAAGAATTTAAAAGCTACTTTAAACAATAAATTATACAATTAAAATAAGATACACATACCTTAAAGATATCCATATGAAGTCCTTTTTCGGAATCCCATGCTAAGAGTCTATGGTAGTTATAAACTTGGGTGCAAGCAGTTCTGTAATGAGGCAGGACATAACTGCAACTATTGCCTGGTGACCTACAAGGTTACAAGTCATTAAGGATTTAAAATACATGGAATACCGGTATATGATACTTAATACATGCAATAATGTAAGTGATTAATAACAACAAGAAAAGCTTGTATTCTAATTTACAACTAATAAAAATATCAAACAGAAAACATACATAACGCTAATAGGATTATAATATGTATACTCTATAAATGACTCGATTGGAAATTAAAAGCTGCAGGGAGGAATCTGCACAAAAAATTACCGTTAATGTGTTTTAATGTTAGTAACCCAATGCAAGAAGGTAAACCATGTTCAAGGTGTTTTTGTGTGTGCCATCAAACAGGTTATACCATGCATTCCTTCATACTTTGTATTTTTTACGTGACTCAGAAACGAGTAATAAAATGAAATGAAAAACGGAATCAATAGATTAAAGAGAAGAGTCCACAAGAGAAATAAGTTCATCTAGTGTATATAATACGAATAGTACATTGTTTCAAAAGCTCTAATTAAATAACAGTAATCAGTGAAAGTACCAAGGGAGAAAAGATAGACAGCGTACAGATATAGAAGGAAGTGAGGAGAATCAAATGCAACTTACAAACATTTCTCTAGTCTGAGCGTTTGGCTAACATCACCATAATTAACAATATATTTCCACTCTCCGGATGTATAACTTTTCCCTTTCTTCACGCGGCCATAGGCAACTTTGCTGGGACATAGGAAACCGCCTTCACCCGCAAAGTCCCTGTGTCTGTGACCTCCTTCGCCACTATTTACCTTTCCGTCCCCAAAGTAATGTTTAAAATTGTAGCCACCCTCCTGATTCTTGCCAACTCCATCCACCCACGAACTCTCTGAAGGCTCTTTCACAAGCATATTTGACGAGTCTTTGTTGCCCAAGGCCTCCGAAATCGCTTCACTGTGTAACACATTGAACAAATGCATTAAACATAAGTAGATGGAAGTTTGTAATTTAAATTGTTTATGATACAATTAGTTATTTATCTACCTTGTTTAGCTTTGTTTTTAAAAATAAATTTTAGTAGATTATTTAGTACAACTAGGAAACTATGCAATTAAGAATTGCTAATAAAATTAATAATAATGTATTATATCAAAGGCAGGTTATAATGAACTTCAAAAATCAGATAAAAGTTAATTACACTGGATAGTCCTGAACGGCTAAGCAAAGGTCTTCACTGAAATAATCACATTCCTTGTGAATAGTTTGTGGAATCTGACTGACGGTAACTTCATTAATACGAACTGGAGGTCTGACAGGTCGTGGAGGTCTCCTGAGCATAGGTCTGTTGGGTCTCATGGGTCCTGGAAAATGACCTGGAGGAGGTCGAATCCTGGGTCTCATAGGCGGTCTAGGATGTAAAGGTTTCATTGGTCTCATCATTGGTCTCTCTCGTTGCTCTTGGGGAACAAACTGTTGTTGCATCGTTGGTCGTGGGGTTGTTAAAGTGGTTGCTGTAGACACCACAGCTTCTGAGTTATCAGGATGATCCGGATGATCGGGGTACTCCAGAGGATGAGGAGCTAATGAATAATCGAGTTCCAAAGAATTAGCGTAATCACTATTGTACTTTTTCAGTTCGGCGAGCAGTTCAGAGGACGTGAGATCTTGATCTTCATCCGCGTAATCATCGAATTCTTTGACGAGAAGTCCGGATGTGGGGCTCTGAACAGCAAGGTGCTCCACCGAAGTTGGGATAGGAACAAATTTCTCTTCGCTGACATAATTTGCAGCAGTGGTAATAGTATTTTCGGTTGTTGTAGTTCGTTCAGTTGTAGTAGGTTTGGTGATAGTGGGCGCTGGTTGAGTGATTGCTTCCACTATGGCCTCTTTGGTTTCGTCGGAATGTTTGATCTCGACGACATCCGCATTGAAAATAGGGTCAACGTTCATAACGAAGGGGTTGGTGTGATTATTATCTTTAGTTATGATACTGACTCGGATAGGTTTATTTATTTTTATCTCGTCCTTCGTTGGCATGGATACTCGGATGACGGGAGATGCGGGGGTAACGTTTTTGATAGATGTCACCTTAAGGGCTTTGTTCGAACGGAGAGGATGTTTAGGCGAATTTGAGGAAATGATAGTTGGAAGATTCTCACTAGCTTGGGCATACTCGTGTGACTCACTGATCAAAGGAGCTGCAATGGGTTTCAAGTCAATGACATGGGCAGCATTCACCAAGTCCGACGAGATGTCGTGGTGAGAGTCATAGGAGGTAGGAATATTTTCATGTTGTTGCTTCGACTGCCCAAAGCCAGATGAGTGTTGCTGGTGAGGAGGACTGTTGTCAAAAGATGGAGGTGCCGATATCCCGAAGGGCTGTACAGAGGAGGCTGGTGCTTCATAATTTGGAACAGAATAATCGGTACCAGGCTGGTGATCAGTAATGACGATATCTCCGGTAGAATGAGGCACCACTTCATGACTTACCGTCGGTTCGACAAACTCAAAAGTGTGATGCTCATTCAGACTGAATTCGGCTCCATCCATGGTAACCTTCGGTTCGTCCATGAGAAAATGAGATAGAATATCAGGATTGTCTTCAATAAGTGGGTCTCTTGCTGGTTCTGGAAGGTAGTCGTACATTTTTACACTATTGTGATCCATAGTAGTCTTCATTAATTGAGCCATTCGTGGTGGAAGTTTGGGAATCAGACGCTTGATAATTTGCATTTGGGTTCTTCTCGGCATAGAGGACATGTTCAAACCAGCACGCGAAGCCATAATCTCTATACGTTTAAATGCCATTTCCAATGGATCTGGCTGAGAGGAAGTCAGGGTTGATGGACGGGATCGGTACTGTGGGATTGGATTCCTTTGTCGAGGTACACGAACGTTTCGGTGTGCAAGCATTCGAGCAGCATTCTATAGAATTATTACATTCAATTACTTCGTCCTATTTAATAATATACTTTTACGACATATCCTACTCTAATCTAATGCAATGATTAGGTAATCTTATGTGGTAATTTTGTATTTGTTAATTAATACTAATAATTTGATAGAAATACTTAATAAACTCCCAACACCTAAATCAAGCAATAAATAAATCAGATTAAGTGATATTTGTACCTTCATCATGCTCATGAAATTATTCCTCTGTGGCAACTTCTTAACGATTGGAGTACCTCCTCCTAAGTTCTCCAGAAGGGGATCCATTGTGGGTACTGCTAAATGATGTTGACCCAAGCCTGGTGGGTTCATGTTACCGTCCGGAAGCATTTTAATCTTGTCGTTAATAACTGATTCATCGTTGCCATAAACTAACCGATCGACTTCTTCGCTAGTCAAGTACTCATTCAAGTCTTCTTTATATTCACGAAATAATCCTCCATACTGGCTACTAACTGTGGACACCAGTAATGGCACCAATATTAGCAAACTGCTCCGTGTGACGATCATGGCAGTAATAATACTGTTTGGAACCTCTATTGAAAAATATAGTCCTTTTCCGCGCTGTCAGTTGACTGGCAGTATCTTGAAGATACTTGGATTAAATTTGCACTATTTTGGATGACTGAATACGCTGAACATATAAAAACAGAGACTTAAAAACGTTCAGAAGTCAGGAGCTAACGGCACTTTTTGAAAATCCCAGGGAACTATTGTTGGGTTTTCAAAAACTTACCATGATTGTTCAAGTGATACTGTTTTTTGTTGAAAAAAAAATCTTTTTTCACACAATGACACCGGCACTTTGAGAGGCGTAGAAGCCTCTGTCGATTTCAAGAATAGTTAAGAAAAAAAACTGATTGAAGATTTTCAAGAGCACTTCATGATGGTTGTGCACACACGAAGAAGTTGTCGAAGACTAAACTGACATTCGGCAATTCAGTTGGTTCTAATAGTTTCAAACCGGTTATGAAACTAGTTACGCAAGGCAGTATTACTTCTTTCGCTCCCTTAACAAATGATGTTTTCGTTCACATATGAGCATTGTTATTGTTGATCGAGTCAATACTGTCCAAGGTATAGGTTGGGTGCCGCTGCTTCTTCTTTTCCAAATCCTGGTCACAACTGACTGATCCCGAAATCTACAAACACAGATTTTATAAGACTATTCCTTTTTGTTTACACACTTATTTATTAGATGCAACTTCTTCCACCTCAATCCACCACATTGTGATGCCCAAGTTTATTCAATAGACTTGACTTTATCAGTCCCCCTTCAAATGATGAAATGTTACCTGTAACAGTTCAGCGTCGAGTATAAATTCATATACAATTTATAATATTTTGGAGGATTTGATGAGGTTTCTCCCTACTTTCCGTAACGTTCCCTCAAATTCCATCTGATTAGAGCGGATTCCTTTGGATTACTTTTTTGCCCAGGTAAACTACATATTATACTGAATCATTGACCATCAGATGCCTACGAGTAAGTAAAAAAATTAATTGGACTCCGCATGAATACTCCCAAAACGAAGATCAATGAGAGTGTCTTCGTACTTTACCACAATAAACAGTCAAACTATACAACCTTACCGACAAATAGGATTAGATAGCCGATGTACATAGACAAATGGCCGTCACGCCTTCAACCAAAATACCGTTTATCTGAAAATGAAAAGAAGCAATTCAGTTTCTATCAACCTGATACCATCATATCCCAAAGGGATTAGCAATTCGTTATATTTTTTTTATTTGCAAACATCAAACTTTCGGAATGGATATGACTTTTTTCAATTCCACCGCAGGACCAAACTCATCCTTTCATGAACTGATCCAATTTATTTAGGTAACTAGTTTACTCGGATGTTTACTTTTTCCAATGATCTCATGTATTTATAAATATTCAAAAATCTGTGTAATCCCACGGTGATATCAACTAGTTTTTAATTATGCAAATCTTGTTTATTGTAACATTTATTGTTGCATCAAACTCATTCGCATCCTCAAATCCTTGCGTAAACAAGTCAAAGTCAACATGTTGTTTTTAACTTAAACTGGAAATTTATTTTGGATTTAGCACCGTTACGCATTCCTGCATTAATTTTCCTTCAGGATGTCAACGGCCAAGTATGTACTTTAACGGTAGTAGAGCAATACTAAATATTATCAATTTTGTAAATCTTTATTACATCAACTAATTTATACATTTACAGTGGAATGCATACAGAGGTGAGTAAAATTGAACTACATTTTTTAACATTTATCGTCGTTCTTTCTAAATATACATTTGCCGGCATTTTAAAACATTTACTATCATTTTTTCTACATTGTAAACATTAACCGCTATTTTTTTTCCGGGTATTCAGCAGCAATCTCCTAGTTATAAATCATTTTTCGGCTGATGCAAAATTATTTTGAACAGCAAATTACGGGCGTTAAGAATTTAAAATAAGTGTTTGGAAAGTTTGAACTAGAAATTTTAAGTTTAAAACAGAAAATTGTTTGTTGAGCTCATTGTTACACGAACCCAAAAGGTCAACTTTTTGAAAACATTATCTCAAAATCTTACACAATATTCTGCAATAGAAATGGTCGTGGGTGCATAAAATAACATGTATGTATATGTAGGAGAATGGACTAATAAAACGAAACCAAAGAATGACAGTAGGATTCAGTAACAACGTTAGTAAACTCAAAAAAGGTTTTAGTGTCAAATCAAAGTACATCAAAGGCAAGTAAGTATCGCTTTTGCCATAAGCGGAAATGGAGTATCAGGCCAGAATGTGATTATTTCATGATGTTGGGATAATGCATTAAATAACGCAACTACACCTGATGAATTCGGAAAGCACCACAAAGGTGAGTTAACTTATAAAACTAGATTTTGCATACTGGATAAAGGCATTGAGCTTGTATACTTTAACATTTATTTAGTCACTCCACGTACTTGGTAGTCTGCCAAGTGTGTTAATTTGTTCCGGCAAATTTTTTCATTTAATTAGGTTTTTGCATCATATGCCATATCAATGGTTAGGCATTATTTCTGTTTCTCATACTTATCAGTTTATGTATTATCATGATATGTTACGTATACAAGTATGCACATAGGTATCGGTACTTGAAACCATTTCCATTTCTGGGGGCAATTAGTTTATACTTTAATTATTTGTCATGATCATCACTTCGAAAAGATGATTAGCTCTGAACTTCATTATTGTAAATTGCTTTTATCTGGTTTCGCTACAGAAATGCTTCGTTAGCAACGTCAAACGTCCCTCGCTCACTCTAATAGTGAAATGACAGGTAATACTATTTGCAAGTACGTATTAAATTTGAGCGAGAAGGCTTGAAGGAACAAAACTTTTTACAAACAAGATAATTACATGCAAAGGTCATAGGTCCTATCCATAGATAATGTATAAATTGTATCGCCGTATCTTTAAGACACACTAGTCATCGTCATGTAAACACTTAATATCGACTTTAAAGTCTTCCCTACAGATTGTAAGCCTTCCATTCAAAAAGTGTTTATTGGGAATACTAGTTTTGGTTCAAAAAACAGGTCTGAGGAAGAGCGTAGTCGTAAAATTTAATTGATAATGTGGAGATATATGGTGGTAGATGACAGGAATTTACCTGAACTAATTCAATCATGACGGGGCAAAGTGCGTACTGTTCTCTGTAATTTTCCTGTGGATCGCCAGTGATTAGACAACTTCCCTCACCAAATTAGAGATACATTTTATATACATAACAACCGTGTAACGTTAGCTTGAACATTACTGTACGGAACATAATATTGATATGTACATATATAATATGCACATGCTATATAAGTACACTATGTATATAGCATGTACTATACAGATATAATATCAAGATATGCATGTAACATGCAGTATATTATAACTTAAAAAATCATTGACTAAAGAAATTGACTAAAAAATTAAACAAATTTGAGGCTGCGGTATAATAACTAAAATTTTGCTGACGTCTGCGAAGATGGAAAGGGCGAAGCGACCCGGATAACTTGGTCAGTTGGTTGAATAGCTGTGAGGGGATGAATTGAACGTAAACACAGTTTTTGGCAAGGCCGCCTTCTTTATAACGCAAGGAAACTCATATCTTATCAAATATTTCTGGCTCATAGGGTGCTCACCTAACAAAATACCTGAATTTCCACATAACTTATGACAGGAGTTTGCTTTCCTATGTGGTCATTTGCATCTCTCAGAATTCGCAGGGCTGGGGATTTATTATCCTAGGCCGACATTTGTTAAACCTTGTGTGTGAAGTCCTGACATGAAAAAACATGTACACAGTGTTTACCTTTATATAGTGACTACAGGATTAAGGGCTTGGCGATATAACATTCTTGAGGAACATCAAAACTGCACTGATACTTATATCTTCATGGCACTCTGCTAACTGCTGACTATATGGGCTGTAGCTTTCATGAAGGGATGGGTTGATGATGATGAGTGTGTTGATCAAGATGATGGAATCCACAATACACCCTGACACCAGTTGCATATTATATACACCTTTGCTCTCGTGATACCAGTCACACAGAGGCTTTTACTGGCAGATTTAGTAAGAACTTACGAGTCACAGCGTAGGCTGAGAGAGACAGGTAAAAAACCAGCTAACCTCATTATGCAACACAGCATCTGGGCCAAATCTACAAAAACCGGGTCTTTATTTCTATGTCACTTTCAAATATGTAAGTAGACGCCGTAAGCATATGGCTGTACACACATCGCATCATTCCATGCTTTCTTATTGCTATGTAAATGTATATTGCTATGTAAAAGTATACTATTACTATACTTATATGGCTATTACTTTACTATGCCAAAGTACATTGCTGTGTAATAGCATGCAGCAGCAAATGTAGCGTAAGTAAGATGAAGATACAAGGTACGTAACTTACTTGAATGTCCTCTAGAGCAATCGAAGTTCCAATAATCGCCAATATCAAGTTCCTATGTCAGTATAATTACATGCATATCATTATATATGGACTATCTGCAGCTACAATAACATCATATTCAATATCAACTGATTTTATTCATTATCAACTTATTCGAAAACTACTACAGACATTACATCTATCATTACCTTAAACCGCCCCTTGTATATAAACCAACCTTCCAATTACTTACAGCTTTATACTATCTTACTATTATATGTATGTACATATACATATGTAATATACTGGTTTCACTTCCCGTCAAATATTCCTCATCGACATATTATTGCATCCAACCAGTGCTGCAGTATTAACAAGTATTAATGTGTCATTACGTTCCCAGTGCATATTCCGATAGCTTGTACAGACGTTTAATACTCAACATTCACCAGTCAATACATCTCATAGACATTGCAACCAAGTTTTTTTCATACTCATTATGCTATTATCTCATCACGACACCCATGTAGCACACACATACATTTAATTAATTTAATCAGCGCAGGTTTTTCCATTGGCTTCTCTTTTATAATACAAAAGATTTTTATTGAAAATCCTTGACTGAGAAAATCACATTTATCGAACGCAGTGAACTTGAGAAGTTTGTGTTTCTTTGGTTTTCTCACGTAAAATTTAGTTCCTGCTGATCGGAATCTCTTCTCAGGATTTGTTTCAAGCTACTATTTTTTATTAAGACCCTTATTGCTAGGCCCAACATTTTTCACGGATTTTTTCTAGATGGATTTAAATCAAATAAGGTGGAGATTAGAACTGAAAGATGATCATATAACTTAAAAACTTGCAGATAGAAATTCAGCGGAGAGTTCGGAAAGTGAAGAAAGGGGACAATAATTGAACTAATTGGTCGTATTTCCCTCAAAAAGAGAAAAGAATTTTCATTTTAGCCACAAAACAAGCATTTAGCGGCTTGGTTAACGTATACAGCCAGAGCCCTTTCATTAACCGAAGGTGAAAAAAAATATATGGAGAAAGTATACTAATTGAGACTACAATGAAGGTCTTTTGAAGGAAATGTCATAGAATAAAACTCTGTCATAAAAACTCCTGGGTCAATTCAACGTTTATAACCTTTATACGTATGTTTTTGGGGAAATCGTATGTAGGTGATGGTTGTTGGTGATGCGGACAGCCAATATATTTTGTATTCGTTGCGAAGTAAATTGTTATAGCCACATAGTGTTATTACTATTGGTAATATAATAATGATAGTGCGGCTGTACACATCCCATCAAACTATCAATCCTTACTATTGAATTGGTTCCTTACTACATAAGTCGTTCTTTACTACACAAGTGGTTCTTTAGTATAAAATTGGTTCCTATAAGCTTATTAGGTTATGCTTAGTGTAGGATGCACTGGTTCCTCACAGATTTGTAACACGAACAGATGCGGTGGATGTGGTAATAAATTGCCAATGCATGCTCCTTACCCTTGCGTGAATAGGAATTAGGATAAGGGAGTACATAGAACGAGTTCAAAAAATGCTGTGAATATTCGTCGAGATTCCGGGTATTCGCATGTTCTGTTGCATTTTTACGGCCAATTTCTACTTGAATTTACTGTTTTAAATTTGTAAGAATTTTTTAGTGTACACTCCTAATTTTGTAATTGCTCCATTGTCGCCAAGATAAGTAATCCCAAAAAAATCAGTATATAATAACTTTGTTTTATTAAACTAGTCACTTGGCATTGGATAACATCGATGAGAACGAGCATCAATGAGGTTAAATAATAAAGTCAAAGTGAAAAACTAGTGATTGAACTATTTGTTTGGAAAATCTTTAATTTATTTGTTTAATTTTTTACGCTACGGTCAGGTAGACAGAGTGATAGTGACAGAGTAACGCTGCTGGGATACCATTAATGTGATCTTACATTTTTTATTGTATTATTTTATTTCCTGGCTCCGTCTCTTTTGTTGTGCAGGGGGGTAAAAAGATATTTGATTTCCTTGATTTCAAACATCTTAAATATTGATGACTGGGCACAAAGCCCTTAATGGCACGCTTGAAGCTCTGTCCTCGATCGGTTTTTAATATTAAAATTTCATGCGTATATTTACACGTTCCGAATCGTTTTTCTGCAAAAGTATGCTTTTTAATATTTCATGCAAAACTGCTAAATTGCAAAATTATTTTCCATTGATAACTCTAGTGAACTCCCTAATTTTCAAATTAGTTCTTGCCAAATACATGCTTCATCTTCCCCGAAATAAGAAAATTTCATAAAATTAGTTGTATAACCTAAAAAGCTGTAACTTGTTTCGAAAGTCCAATTTTATATATTTTGAAAGCAACTCCACGGCTTCATAAACCACGTGTAATATGGGTACTTTACAAATTTTTTAAATAAAAAATAATCTGAATTGGGATAAAATCGCATTACTACAAACCGTATAAATTGCAAACCGTTTAACATTATCAACAAAAATTAATTACATACTTCCCCATTTGGTTGCTTGGAGCAGCGGTTTGCTTGGAAGCTTCAGCATTCAGCAGTTTTGCAAGTTTAACTTCGCCATCTCTCGGACTTGCAGGGGAACTAGCAACGTGGGGAAGTTAGCGTGAACGTTTCAACAACGTCAGCTTGAAGTGGTCCCGCACAGGTGGAATCTTTGGAGGAACTAAGTTTTTTTATTGTTTATCTTAACTAAATATATTGTAAATCTTGATAATAAATGTTACATTCTAGTTTCGGTTTCTGCTTTGTTTACAGTCGTCCTAACTTTATTCATAATTAATTTATTGTCTTTTTCACTTTCGTCAATGAGTTTCAACTCTGCACCTCAATGGGATTTACTGCACCAATCTTCATAAGATTTGTGCTAGTTCTTTACGCTCTGATGTTAATAATCTTTTTCTCAGCAGCCCAGACGCCCAGACTGAAATTGAGATTCCTTAAAGCCAAGTCCGTCAATACATTTCTTAATTTCCAAGACAATGTACAAAGAAGCAATATAACCATGAAAATTAACAACTGAGTGACTTGCTTTAATTTTTGGGTTTTAAATATAGAATTACTTCTTTTTCTTTCGATGGCCAATACTTAAAAATTAAAAGGGACTCAGCATATTCTGGATTTACTTGGCGTTGCTAAAAAGAATCAAGTGCTGTATTCATCTGTTCACGATAGGGTACATGTTATTGGTAATTTACAATATATATTATATCTGAACAAATTATGGATTATTAAAATTACTTAAACCTAAGCTCATCAGAAGTTGCCAACTGCCGGAAATAAAATGGGTGATCCTATGATAGCCAATGTTGTATCTGTTGTTACAAAAGCGGGATACAAATGCAGTTGTGGTAAAGGTTGGTGTTACGACGGAAATCATGTTGAATATTGATGGTTTGAATGTTTGTTGAATTTTAATATTATGAATTATTTTATACAAAATGATTGGACAATTATAAATGTAACGACAGAGAGGAAATTGCAATTTCATGACAT
>JAQGAK010001394.1:0-33804 GCA_034696945.1 Lipothrix lubbocki | reverse complement strand
AATGTTAACTGCAATTTTATGTTCCGAATTCTGTCTGCAGTGCAAGCAGATGTCTCGTTGTGTAGTTGGACTACACATTTTGTTGTCGTCTGTGAGTCGTCCACAATGGTTCGCCATCAATAATAATAATTATTGGGTGTGTTTGAATATTACATATGTATGGAAACTTGGATGTGTAATGGAATTTATGACTGAAATGTGATTTTCGTAATAATAATGGAATATTATATATATGTATATATATATATATGCTACTTAGGGCCTAAATTAATGTTGATGGAAAGTTGTTAAAGTATAAATTTTTACTTAGGTTAACTGCAGTTCTGCATGATTTAAGTTACTGGTTCATGTACATTATATAATTTAGCACTTATTTCTCCAAAATTGTTTTCACTTTATACATACATAAAATATGTAAAACGAGAGATGACGCTGAAAAGAATAAAAATTATTCACTGGACTGGGTATTTTAATTATTGTAAACCTAAAATGATGTGCATCGTGCAGTCTTTGTTTACATTCATTCTTATTTTATTCCCAAATCGCTTCTTTCATATTTTTACAAAAGGTGTTTTAAAAACTAGAAAATCTAGAAAATATCTTTCAGAATCCGAATTGTAAGGTTTTACGTGTTAGTATCAGAGGGTTGTTGTTCACATTGAAAATTGTTAAAATGTATATGTGTACAGATTATTTTTGTATGGTATTAAATAGAGCTGTTTATACGGGCCTTAATTTATGACATATTTAATTAATGATTTCTCATGCTCAATTTCCCCCATACTGGGAATAATCGAGGACAGCGACACACAGTTTGGGCCAATATAGGTAGCATATTATAATATTAATCAAGTCATCGTTCTCACCTAAAAGACCACACGTGTGGTAATAAATAAGTACTTGTTTATTCTTCAGCAGCTTAAAAATAAATGCTAAACTCTATAGTCTATAGATAAAAAGACATTTTACATTATCTTTATCCTTGTCGTTGTCATATGACATGATACTTAAGAAGCAGAATTAGAACCTGAAAATGAACTGAAAAGGTTATGCATATGTTTTACATACGCCTATAGTAATTAATAGAAGTGTGAATAATTATTCATAATTCATAACTATACTATGTCATTGTAGTAAGTATATTAGTGTGTACATAAGTATACCAATTAAACCAAAACAACAAGTTGAAGTTGGTTTCTGGTACATATGGAATTGCGGAACTATTATACAAAAGTACTAATTTGAGCTATGTACAACATGCAATCGAGCTTTATCCCTGCCTATTTAAAATGACTAAATGGAAACTATATTAAGTAATAGTACTTAAGTACGTGGAACACTCCTTCTTTCCATACCCAACACACTGTTTGTGTGTATTAGTATTTAAATAACAATGGAGTGGAAGTCTGGGACGGTGAGGTTTAACAATTCATTATCGCTCCCATTCCTATATTTCTCAACAGGACGATATACGATACAAATACAAAAAACATATATACAATATTACGTATGTACAAGACTGTATTATGTTCATCCTGAGAATTTATTCCAGTTGGAGGTGGAAGTTGGAAGGATAAATTGTAATTATTATGACTGACAATAACTTACTGTGTATATAACAAAACAGGCCAAAGCTGACATGCAATCCGTGAAGCGCTTTAAACTGTATTACCTGTCCATTTAATAACAGCAAAAGCAACATGCATGGAAAATTCATACGTTAAAAAATATACGGCTTTTGCATGTTGTTGGATGAAATGAAAGGTAAAGGTAATTTAAATCTAAAACACCAGCTTTATCTTTGTCTAGATACATACTTATATACTACAGTACATACATACATATTAGCTATCATACACATTATTATAAGCCAAAAGCCTCGTCTCTATAATTACTATACTTCAACATATATCTATAATAAAGCTAAATAAGATATATAGGTTCACAACATTTGTAATTCCATATAATACTGTTCTATATACCAAATCTATAATTTTGCACAAGTTAGCTAGCTTAGCTAAAAGCACTATCATTGCTGTATTTTAGAGTATACTATGCAGCGTTTGCATTGTTGCTAAAATGTACAGAAAAGTAAACATAGCATGACTATGTAGTAGTTTTTATTATTATAAGTACACAATAGTAATAATTACACTTATTAACGTTGTGGTTGTAGTTTTAATTTTTCTATATAACGTTTTCAGCAGCATGAAATCATGCATTTACCACCTGTAAACTGTAAACGTACCCCTATTAAAAATATTTCCTTTAGTAACGCAATCAATGTGCACCGGTATACACATTGAATTAGTATGTGTGAACATATAAAATAAAAAGCACAGGTATCAACTATCATTGAACTGTATCAAGTACTACAGAGATACAAAAGGTACACACGAGAGAGTGTTACCGAATACCCAATTATCATTTACTAACTTAACTATCCAGCTGTCTAACTTAACTTAACTTCTAACCAAGCTGATACAGAAGTATGTATCTATATATACATTTGCTATATACTACTTTAAACCATAAACCACAGTAACCACACTACCAGCAATACTCATCTTACCTGATGAGATATACATATGACACTTCACACCCAATCTAATTAAATACTTCTAACTGCTCTCAACTCATCCCCATCCCCAGCTATAGTACAATTTACACATCTTAAATGTACATATAGCAAGTGTAACACATATGTATGCTTATTACACACATCTTAAATATAAATGCCACACATATTTAAGTATGTATACTTATCCTAAAATACAAACGTTACATATATGTAAATGCTTGATGAAAGCTCCTATATAGCAAATAATGAAGCTCATCGTTAAGTTATTGAAATGACAACTATATTATGCAGGGTGCCATTATAGAGAATATCTTGTATCTCCAATATAATACTGTCATACTACCTTTGATTTGACAACATAAGGAATATACATATGAATCCATAGCCATTATCCATTAATATGGAATTTAACCAACTTGATTATTAACAGTGTGTATATATACATTGTGTACAACAAGCTAAAAATCGTTTGTATGCAGTAGCATACATCCAAAAGGTACTTCTAAAATTAACTATTATATACATAAATGAGGTAATGTTATGCACACTTGCTAATAATGGAATTGTGACTATTTTACTAAAAGTTTTAGAAACAAAATTTGGGTTTGGGGTACAGGGGTATAGGGGTGGTTTTGTGGGTTTATAAATTGAAGAAGGTTGAAACTGCGCTCATCTCCAATCTCCAGCAGGAGCTAAAAGTGCTAAAACCTGTAATATTAGTGTAGTTTATATACTGAAAAATGTATAGGAAGAGCTGAGAGTACATAACAAATGCATACGGCAAAATAAGTTCTCATGGCAAGAAAATGCACACTGAACTACTATGCTGCTGAACTGAACTGAACAAGTGGCAGTGGCGGATGGATGGTGGAAATATCACTTGATGTACAGAAGAATCTACGTTGCTTCTATATGTGAGAGCATAGAATCCTATCCTTGTAATGTAGTTTCACCACTATGTTCTGCCGTTCTGTGAGAATTGAGAATCCTGAAGAAGGGCGTTGGTTGGGAAGAGAGCTATAGGATTGCATTGCAGTCAACTCAATCGTGAACGAAGACACACACACACGACACACTCGGTTGTAATTTAGTTGTAACTGGAAAGAACACATAGGGACAACGCATTTATTCCATTTTTGTCATCATTCCATCGCTCCGAATATTTTCGGACGGACTTTGCAGATAAATTCCTGGTGCTCTGACAATTCCTCTTGTCGCTGGTGATATAAATAATTATTAGTAAATCTGTAGACTATATATACTTGTAACAATACAACCTCACTTTACTGTTTCTACCCCGCGTGTGTGTGACATACCTCTGCTGTAATAATATAAAAAGACGGGATCAAATTGAAATCATCAAAACCATCAAAATGCAAGGTCAACGTGAACATGCCCTGGCCGTCACAAGGGACTACATCTCTCAACCACGATTAGGTAAATTACATTTAAGATAATTCATTTTAGAGATAAAGGGATTATGAAGAATTATGGGATCAAACTATTCTAACTGCATACAACTAATATTTTACATATTGTTGTATATTGTGTGTATGGTCATGGACTAGTGTGAACTTCAAATTTATATTCTTGAATTCTGATTCTGACTATACTGTGTTCAATTTCCAGTTTACAAAACCGTTTCGGGTGTCAATGGACCTTTGGTGATCCTGGATGACGTCAAATTCCCAAAGTTCAATGAGATTGTTGAATTGCATCTCCCTGATGGAACCTCCCGCTCGGGTCAAGTCCTGGAAGTCAGCGGGTCGAAGGCCGTTGTACAGGTCAGTTGAGGGGGCAATATGTTCGAAATCTTGAGTAGATGGGTATCTAAAAAGGATTTTTGATGTGTGGGATAATGTAAGGGTTGGAATGTAAAATTCTATTTGGTTTGGTTGGGTTTGTTTTACAGGTGTTCGAGGGTACTTCAGGAATCGATGCTAAAAATACGATCTGTGAATTTTCGGGTGATATTCTCCGGACACCAGTCTCTGAGGACATGTTGGGTCGAGTTTTCAACGGTAGTGGAAAGCCCATTGATAAAGGACCACCAATTCTTGCGGAAGATTACTTAGATATTCAAGGTAATTAGCACTTCTTGGGATGGGCCTCTGTATGTTTCGTTCGTATTCCTTGTAGTAGTTATCAGGCAAAGTAGGTGGAAGTAGTTTTACGATTTGATTTTGTAGAAGTTTTAATTTGAGTATATGAAATTGTTAGTGGTTTTTTGAAATAGATGAAGATGATTATTATTGAATGAAGAACGTTATGAGTTTTACTAGAACTAATTACTCCGTCGTGGTTTATCAAAGCATATATAAAGTACTTACAGGCACTCAATTGGTAATGCAGAAAACTGTTGCAAATTAAGTTTGACCTTTTGATATTGTTATTACAGGTCAGCCCATCAATCCCTGGTCTCGTATTTATCCTGAAGAAATGATTCAGACTGGTATATCAGCTATCGATGTGATGAACTCGATTGCTAGAGGGCAAAAAATTCCTATTTTCTCTGCCGCTGGTTTGCCCCATAACGAGGTATAATTTGGATGAAATTGTTATTTTGTAGATTAACGTGATATTTTGTATCTCTACTTATACTCCATATATGATACACTTGTATGTATGTGTGTACATTTGGTGTAGAGAAGTGTTTAATGTTACATGCAATTTTAAATATTATGATGATTTACTCCCTCGGAATAGATCGCAGCCCAAATCTGTCGTCAAGCCGGGTTGGTACAACTTCCCACAAAATCTGTTCTTGATGGTCACGAAGACAATTTCGCCATTGTGTTCGCTGCTATGGGTGTCAACATGGAAACTGCTCGATTCTTCAAACAAGATTTCGAGGTAGCATATAGCACATTGTGATTATAATTTGAATAGCTTTTGAACAGTACTTGAAATGAAGTTTTGTAACAGGAAAACGGTTCCATGGACAATGTGTGCTTGTTCTTAAACTTGGCCAATGATCCCACAATCGAGAGAATTATCACCCCTCGTCTTGCTTTAACTGCTGCAGAATTTTTGGCCTATCAGTGCGAGAAGCACGTGCTTGTAATCTTAACTGACATGAGTTCTTACGCTGAAGCTTTGCGAGAAGTATCTGCTGCTCGAGAGGAGGTACCCGGACGAAGAGGTTTCCCCGGTTACATGTACACTGATCTGGCGACAATCTATGAGCGAGCTGGTCGTGTCGAGGGACGAAACGGTTCAATCACACAAATTCCAATTTTGACTATGCCAAACGATGGTGCGGACTTTCATGTGTTAAAATTTATTTATTTGTCATTGTGGTTTCTACAGGAGCTTCCTAACTTATTGTCTTTTAATTGTCATCTACAGATATCACACATCCCATTCCTGATTTAACTGGATACATTACCGAGGGTCAGATTTACGTTGATCGGCAGCTGCACAATCGTCAGATCTACCCTCCGATTAACGTATTGCCTTCACTTAGCCGTTTGATGAAATCGGCTATTGGTGAAGGAATGACTAGAAAAGACCATTCCGATGTTTCTAATCAATTGGTAATGTTTTAACTGCCAAGATTCTATATTTAGTAGTGATACAGCCTTTGGATGGAAAATATAATATTTATGTTTCGTTTTGGTGCAGTATGCTTGCTACGCTATCGGCAAGGATGTTCAAGCTATGAAAGCTGTTGTGGGTGAAGAAGCTTTGTCCGCTGATGATCTTCTGTACCTCGAGTTTTTGGGAAAATTCGAAAAGAACTTCATTTCCCAAGGTACGTGTTCCGATTTAAAAATTAATCTATAATACACAGTTGCAATAACGTAGCCATAAAATTAACAAAAATGTTTAAAATAACTCATTACTGTCAACATTAATAATTATGTTTACTTAATTCTAAAATTACACAGGTAACTACGAAAACCGAACTGTCTTCGAGTCCCTAGATATCGGCTGGCAATTATTGCGAATCTTCCCCAAAGAAATGTTGAAGCGTATTCCAGCAGCTACCTTGGCCGAATTCTATCCTCGAGATTCTCGTCATACACAGTCATCCAAGGCATCCACTCATATGTAAAATCGAAAATCATTTTTGTGAATCAGATTAGCATTTGTGTCGTGGTACCATATATTCATTGTTTGTCGCCCCTGTAGTTGTCGGATATATCTTCCACCCCCTATCTAGTGATTATAGATGAAATATCGTGAAAAGTAAATAGTTTATAAAATATATATGTGAAGGTGGGACTTGAATTGTTGTTACACAATAACTTAGCATAAATACTTAGTCAAATTACTTAAAAAACAAAATATATAATTTAACGTTGATTTCATGTTCATGCTGTGATCGTTCAAGGAGAATAAAAGTCAGTCCACTTAGACCAATTTGGTTGGGTTTCATTTCCTAATGCCCTCTTGATTATGTTCGTTTCATTGATTCCTTATTTGGTTTTGCATTCAAAGTAATAAATATTAACGACAATATTATAAATAATAAGTTCTTCGATAAAGTATATAGTTCAGTTCATTTTGAATCACTGCTCTCCCTTTCCCTATAGCAAAAGGCATACTTGGCACAAGGAAAGAAGGATGGAGTTCGACGTCGGGGGAAATTCGAAATGAACCGGTTTGTCGTGCGCGCTGCCGTTTAATAGCAAGTGTTTTGTTAATTTGTTGTCTTTCTTCTGCTGACGGCCTGAACGTTTAATCTCATCTTTCATTATTCTGTAACCAAAATTTAGTTGTATATAACTAATTCACTTTTCTAACCGCGTCTTGAGCATTTATTTTGGAAGACAGAATGTTGACAACGTAATTACACACATGAGCACAAATTGTTTATTGTGTGCACACTGGAAATTGGAACTGGACAATGGTGCACTTGTGATTGGTGCTGCCTTCGAAGCCAAGCTGTAACAAAGTCTTTGTTAAGTTCATTTAGGGTTAAATACACGGAAAAAGTGCTATAATTACTATGCACATAAATTGCTATCGGGAGCCCGTAAATATGTAAATGGTAGGTATGTAATTGACGTAGTTGATCTTGTTTTTGACTTGACTGACATGTTCTCGCTCAAAACATTGTAAATTATTAAAGTATATGACTTACATAAATAATAATTGTGTTCTTTTGTCTACTAATCAACAGAGACGAGTTACCAGGTTAATTGGAAACGTTTACGGTTGCAATCTACACGAGATACGCCTAGGATCGCAAAAGTTATTAGATTGGCACAGCGTTTTGAGTGGAAGCCATAAAAACTCTATACAGGCACTTGGATTTCATCAACCAACAGTAGGTAATAAATATGTTTCATATCAGCTCGGAGCTGACATCCTAGTTTCAATTTATAATGCTTATGTTAATGTAGGGGTTTTATACTTAAATATGTTGAGAAAATAATTCGGTAGGGTCTCTTTTCCAACTTAACCTAATGTGCCTTGAATGAGATCGTTGGATTCGTATGTCCAATTATTTTTCTGATGCCCAACGATCAAAGTGCGCCCTGTTGTGGTAATAAGTTTGTAAAAATTATGCAGGGTTACTCTGTGGTTGTGGAAACTACACTAGTGCGTTCACCCAGCAACATCCTCTCGGATTCCTAGCAAGACAAAAATTAAAACAATTCAGTATGGACAGTTCCAGTGGGGATGAGAATGATGACGTGGTGGTGGAGACGGCTGAAGTTCTGATTGATTTAGACGACAACTTTAAGGGGAAACTTGCCTGTGATTTCTCGGCTATCTGTGAAGTTAGTGATGAGGCAGCTCGAGAAATCTTGGGGCGTCATAAATGGAACATGCAGGAAGCCATAGATAGTTTTTTGGATGCGGAGAATGGGACAGAAAATCCACAGGAAGAGATGGAAGGCGATGACACACCTGCACAGGGAGCGAAAAATGAAACTGAAAGCGCTAGCTCTAGCTCGAAAATGAATGTAGCGAAATTGCCAGTGATAGCTAGTCCTGGTGGAACATCAAGTTGGGCTCCAGAAAAGTTTTCAGTAATTAGCTGGAATTTGGACGGCCTGGATGATAAAAATCTGGAGAGACGAACCGCAGCTGTCGTTGACTTGATTGAAAAAGATAATTATAGCATCGTTTTCTTTCAGGAACTACTTCCGACCACTTTCCACTACATAGCTACAAGATTGGAAACCAAGTATTTGCCAGTTATAGGAACTGAAAACCCAGGATGCGAGTACTTAACAGCGACGTTCCTAAGACTGAATCACATTGTTTATACCGATCATGAAATTGTCAGTTATCCGGGCACGGCTATGGGTCGAAACGTGTTGGTTACTAAATGCTACACGGGCAAGGCTAAATTGGCCCTCCTCAACACTCATTTGGAAAGTACAGCAGCGTTTGCCGATGAAAGGAGAGCGCAATTGAAGAAATGCTTTGACATTTGTAAGTCCTTCCCTGCGGACTGGAATGTAATTTTCGGAGGAGATTTGAATCTTCGGGATAAGGAAGTTTGTGGAATTATGCCTGCAAATATGTCTGACTTGTGGATCAAATGTGGGGAAAGGACTAGTTGCAAGTACACCTGGGATCTCACTAGGAATACCAACAAGCAAATGCCGTCTAAGTATCAACCCCGCATGAGATTTGACAGGTTCTACTACCGGGAATCTGTTCCTAAATCTCTTACCCCAGAATTTTTCGGTGTCACTGGAATTGAAAAAGTCACTGGGACTCAATCCTTTCCCAGTGACCATTGGGCTATAATTTCTTTCTTCCGTTTGGAATTGGAGGCTCGGAAGCCAAATCCGAAAAAGCGCAAAGGAGATCCTATAACTTCTCCATAGGATCAGCAATTCCTAGATTCTCGATATCTTTCGGGTGAAGTACTGATTCCGATAATGTATTTTACCCAGTGGCTTATTACTTAACTATTATAATTAGTTTCTTAGTTCATATAGATCATGTTCAAATAGAATCTCTATAGAATATCTTATAGTGCAAATGTATGCATTTAATTTTGAAATGTCAGCTTTTAGTCTTTTTATTACAAAAAACACTCTTTTCTTAATTACCTTTATCAACAAACCTGATTTTTTTTGTACCAACCCATATGTACGTCAAAACGTTTGATGTCAATGGTAAATATTAGTATAGTATGTGTAGTATACTTGTTTTTGATATTAATGCATGTCTAAATATTTTTCTTAATATTTCTGGTCCACAGAATTCTATAACCCGCTGTAACACAAGTAATTAATAAATATCGTATATTTCATCGACTTCAAACCTCAAAGTACACAATATTACTTATGCATCGTATGTAATCCGTGGTAATACGACAACCTGTAAATTACAATTTAATATAAATGTTATTATTAATCCTTTGAGTCCATAAGTAATCATTACTACACCCTTAATAATAAATCGAAATTGTAATCTGCACTTGAGAACCTTGAATATTGAAGGGTAAACGAGAGACTAAACCGCGGTATAGAGGGCGATCTAGGCGGTCTTTTTATTTTGAGTCAAGGTTGACACAATCTATTAGTTAGTGGGTGACATTAATAAAGGAAAGGTAGAATATCATCAACATCACACATTAATTTGCACTGGGTTTGGTGATAAAAAGATTTTATTAAATACCTGAGTTTGAGTTTATATTACATATATACTTTATACATATTCGTCTATTATCGTACGTATATTGTGTACACAGTGTCGTCAATGTATGAGTAATCAACAAGAAGTAAAAATCGGTCCAGTCAATATACAAGGTTTTTGCAGCAGTATTATATTGGTCGTCCTTTAAATTACATCAACATTGTAAACTGCAAGGATTAAAAGGTATACGCATAAACGCCAAGTATATACAATTTAAAGCTAAATCGTCACAGTGTTTTGTTTTTTCGTTGTATTTGTATATGTGTAATTAATTAATTTGTATAGGTAGGTCATATTGCATTGTACGTGTTTGTCATTGCGCATTCGGAATATAATACATGTACGTCAGTAGTTCGTAACGTAAAAGATAATTAATAATTCATGGTAAATTTTACGACTAATTAGTATACACAGGAAGTTGAGTAATTTGGTTTTGAGAGAGGAAGCTGGAAATTATTTACCATAATAACGTGATAGACGGTCGGCTCGGCAGTCATGTTTGTTGTGAGTCGTGATTCTGGTCTGGCTCTCTGACTCATTGGGTGCATTATTAATGTGTTCAGATTTCCAACAGATATGATGTCAACGTCTTGATTAGCTTGGCGCATAGTAAATAGACGGAGTTACGGAACCTCCCCATATATATATTTAATATAGGTTGGAAGTTACTGAAAAAAATGTCACTTTGTTTATTCTAGGAGACGGAGATTGACTAGTATACTACATAGAGGTCAAGTATGGGTTTATTCGGAAAATCTCCCAGCCGTGATCCTAAGGAACAGGTAATTTTTTTATTCTGACAAGAAGTATATTACTGGACTTATATTATTGCTACTGTTGCGCCTGTTTTTTACGATGATTATCATGTATTTTATTATTTGCTCTGTTTAGGTCACAGAATGGTGCCGTAAAATACGAAAAGAATCATCACAGTTGGATCGTCAAATTGTGGGTGGGTGAAATATTTCATTTCGGTGCTTTGCTACCAATTTGTTATTGAAATTGAACCAAATTGTAAATGGTTGGGAAAATTTACTGAAAATGTATATATATGTATATTCCGGTAGCCATCAAAAGAGAGGAAGAAAAGGTCAAGCGATCGATCAAGGATGCAGCTAAAAAGGGCGATAAGGATGTGTGTAAAATTTATGCCAAAGAATTGGTTAGGTCCAGGAAGGCTATAAATAAAATCTATACCTCAAAGGCTCACCTTAATTCCATTCAGCTGCATATGAAGGAGCAACTAGGTATGCATTTTTGGTTTTTTGTGGAATGTGGGTATTTTAATATTTCTGTTAGCTAAATGTTTTAACTGTATAAAAATCTGTAGCCTTACTAAAAACTGTTGGATCCCTACAAAAGTCCACCGAGGTGATGAATGCGGTCCAAGCTTTGTATAAAGTTCCTCAAGTCTCTGCAATCATGCGGGAGTTATCAAAAGAAATGATGAAAGCCGGGATTTTGGAAGAGATGGTTGAGGATACTTTTGAAGGTTTTGAAGATCAAGAAGAGTTGGAGGCTGAAGCTGAGGATGAGATTAATAATGTAAGTGTACTATGTTCGTATACTTGTGTCGAGGATACCAAATTGATAAATGTCACCAAACTATTATTCTATTGTAATTGTATGTATAAATGGTGTCAAGTTCCATGATGATACTTTGCAGTAGTTGGATTACATTGTTTCGTTTTATCAATACAGATCCTTTGGGAGGTTACTAAGGGTGAGCTAGGTAAAGCCCCTGCCGCTGGAACCGACGAATTGCCTTCAGTATCTCCGACAAAAACCAAAGCTCCTCAGCAACCGGTCTCAGATGATGAGGAAGAACTCGAGCAAATGCAGTCTCGCTTGCAGGCGCTACGGAGTTAATGATCTTCGAGGAATTTACTTAAAACAACATCTTTGATTGCCTTAGATGTAGCTAACCTAGTTTTATGCAAATGTGAATTTTCATGATACTGTGTATCTACTGTGTACCATACATATAATTACGTTATTACATGTTTTTAATTAACCATTGTATTTTCAATCGTACTCTCGAGACCTGCTACAGTTATATTTAATATGAACCAAATTATGCCTTGTCAAGAATAATGAATACATAATAATAATTATTCAAGAACTGCATATATGCTTTACCAGAAAGTCAATTAGACTGGAGAATGAATAATAATTATTATTGATCCTGTCACTTCACATTGGTAGCTTTATCATTCTCGTGTCCTTATGAAAGAATTGTACATAGTGTCGTCTTTGACGTGAAAGACAAGACAGGAAATAATGATAATACATACCAATACATTTTATCATCTCCACTCAGTGCGAACGGCCTGCTGATAACAATAATGGAAAAATGGTATATTCGCCGCTAGTTTGAACTACTTGAGTCATGGGACTTATAATGCTGTAAAATAAGTTTAATAAAAGCTAGTGAAATCAAAATAATAAGTGCTTGACGAAGAATGACGAACCATACTAGGAGGGTTTAATGAATTATTTTACCGCCCTTCCGCTATTTGGTTTCCTTGAAATGTTAAGTATTTACATCTTCAAACATAAATTTGTTGTCACTTTAACTTACCCTTATTCCATCATTTTCCAGTCATATTCGCAGATGAATGAAGCATTTAATTAACTGGAAGTTATCATATTAATATTATATTATTAATTATCTAACTGCCAGCCTGATCAATTAATTACCAACTTAATTTTTAAATGTGCATTTAAAAACGTGATACAACATTACATTCAAATTTTGAATACATAATTCATTCGCATAAAGTTGAATTTCCTTAAACACAAAAAATATCACTTGCAATTTGAAATGCGTTACTGTATCTGTAATACTGGTATTTATTTGATGTAGTATTGTATTTGTATGATATTATGCACTTAAATCTGAAAAATTCTTGACCTCACTACTGTTTCGTCAACATAGTTGTGTGATTTGGTTATTACAAATAAATAACATCTCCAATCATTCTTTTTTCTTTTTCGTGTAAAGTATTTAATATTGAATTACGAACTATGGAATATCAATATCCAAAGATATATATTTACAGCTTAAACATTTCATAGCTAAATTTCTCTATATAACGATATACAATATACATATAAAGTTCTACTATGCTACATACTATTTTTGTAGCTTAATTCGTAACTCATTGAATTACTGACTATTATACTTTTTATATTATAGAGTCAACACTCTACATATACGCCATTTTTTGTAAGAATGCCAAAAACCGAAAATAGGAAAGCTGCATTCTTGATTCATTTAAAAACAAATACTATATTGGTATGCAAGAGGACACAGCAGGTTATACACGATTATTAATTATTATAAGGACGCTAACAAGTGGTCGTAGTTCTACAGTACAGAACAAACTATACACTATTTCTCCAGCATTATTTTGTAAATGAAAATTGATAAATCATCTGATGCCACATCAATATTTAACCGTGGGACTTGCATTTGCTTATTAGGCATGAAGTGAAGGTACTTGTATATCTAATATTCGTATCATTCTTGCATGTCCTACCGAAACAGCGATTACTATATTTACCATTTAATTTTTAAAATTTTATAGGAGTAGAAGATTTATCAAAAAATAGTGGCTAGCAGCAATAATAATATGATATTATTGTATTTTTCGAATTTCGAGGAATCATGAATCATCTGCGGATTGTGATGCTATAGGGAAACACGTAGGTATAATTATATAGAAGTATATAGTATCACTTTTAATTTGAGTAACCATTTAAAGGGCTTTCATAAAACATAAATGAGTTTATTGACTATACTTGTCTTATAACGGCCTGTGGTTTCAACTTTGTAGCCCAGGTTTTCTGACGTGGTCTCTAGTCACTACTAATATCATGATCAGACGAAACGTTTAAGGTTCATCACGGTTTTGACCGGTAATCTCCGCAGTTCTGAAATAGTTCGACGGTAGAGTCGTTTCATTTTTGAAACAACTTGAAGTGATAAAATTTAAAGCTATAACACTTATGGTTGTAACATGACATAAGCGCTAGACAATACTAATAATACATAAATTTTACACGTTGCGAACGCACTTCAAAATTAAGCACAGCTACTGGCAACAATAGAGGGGATATAAAAGGGGAATCGTAGTTAAAAATAAAATTGGTGGATTTTGGACTTACAGATACTGTAGTAATAACTCGTACTAACGCAACTCTTTCAAAAATGAAACGACTGCAATGTATATGCACATTTGAATCAGAAGGAATTATTATTGCTTGCGAACAAACAAATAAAGTCACTATACAACTTACTTAGCATAAAGCATTGTGACGTGACTATAAAAGAGGCCTTTGTACCTACACCATGAAGTTACACACGGATGTAGGTAATAAAAAAAATGCGAAGCACATAAAGTACATGAACTTAACTTAAAAACAAACCAACCAATGTCAACACAGTATCTTTGTTCGGCAACAAAAATACAGAGAAAAATCCCTTCATAGCTACAATAACACTCTAATCATCTTCCGCATCTGTCAAATCCATAAAAGCGGAGTGAGTGTCGGGATCTTTATCAGTGTAACATTGGTTCGTTTCGTTTTCCTTTGCATCCATTTCAGCTACTAACTGCAAACTAGCAGATCTGGCGGCTTGAATTGGCCTTGGAAGAGTTGATGTCGAAACTCCGCTATCACCACTGTAATCTGCACCATCTGATGTCGAGAGTAAGTGAGCTCTCTCCTCCCGAAGTCCCCCCGGGTGCTTGTATACTTTAGATGGCAACAGATTTCTGGCCTGTGTAGCTGAAAATCCGAGAACGAACCCAATTAAAGTAAACATAGTACAACTACAGAGGAAGCGCTTGAAATCATTACAGTGGAAATGTACATTGTATATTGCACATGCATAGCATTCATCTATTTGGTCATGATACTGCAAGTGGGAAGTAGTAAAAAGAATCAACTGAAACAAAACTATTAAAATTAAAAATTCTTACTTATAACACCAAAATGCTCATTGACATCGTCTTTCACGTCAGATACATCCCACATCTGGCAAAAAGATTGACAACAATTGGGCTGTTCTGCCGCAAGATCCACATAGGCCTTGTATGAAAACGCATAATGATGAGCTATGGCTGCTAAAAACATCTCAATGCAAATTAAGAAATTCTGAAGACTGGAAGATACGTCTTTCACATCAGTCTTGCTTGTAGTTCCGAAAATATTAGTTAATAACCCGGCGTAGATTAAAATCGTGATTGCAACCCCTTGACTAGAAATAAAGAAATATAAATTAATTAGCTATAAAATAAATGGTAGGATTTTACGTATAGGAAATATTAGCCAGGACACTGGTACTACTTACAAAAACGAGAAGAAAACGACAGCTTTAATGCAGAGAAATTTTCCGATGGGTTTCATGGGAGCCAATTCATCCTTGTTGGCCTTGTAAAATAGAACCAAACAATACATGGCGACAAACTGGGATAGATTGTTGACGGCAATTATGTACGGGAAAGCAGCATCAGCTCGAAACTCTCCTTCGTAATAAACTCCGAACATATCGCAAATACTGCAAGAAAAAATAAGATAATTAATTTCCCATATCGGGTTTATATAATATCCAATTATGTGATTAACATTACAGAAGATGAGAAGCATTTGATAATATATAGAACTAAATTTCCCGAATTAATTATAATATATGACTAGGTAACCAAAGCCATAAATATACTCAAAATAACTAGCTGACTTACAAAGCAATGGCCGTAGTGGCAGGACGGAATATAGTGTACTGAAGAATGCCATGCTTGCATTTGTGGACAAACTCACGACCCATCTCCCAATCTCTCATGCAACATAGTGGAACGATATGATGAACTTGCGGTTTTAGTTCTAGATTAGCTTCTAAATCCATCTCAGCATTTAAGTAGTTCAGCAAGAATTTCATGAAGTTGTAAATCACGTAGGCTTCATAACATTCTCGCATGGAATTCATATAGATGGAAAATTCTGGAGCGATCAATCCCAGCCACTGGAAACAAAATAATGAATAATAAAGTAATTCATTCGGTGCAATAGTAAATTAGCATCGTAAAGGAAAGAAGATGATAATAATCGTATATATTATTAAAATATTCATTTCGTTAGCCTTACAGCATCTAGGGCGTAAATAGGAACCATCCATAGAATCCTAAAAACAAATCACAAATAAGTCACTGAAGTAACAGTAATTTTTGGGCATTTTCATCATCACCCATTTTATTACACAGGAAATGATGGATAGCAGAGTTCTGATCTTACCTGATAACATGTTTTTGAAGATATGGTTTTGTGTAGTGTACTAGATGCTGAGTAATTTCCCAAAATGTGATTGGAAGTGCTAGAAGAGCAAAGACTCCCCCGATAAGTTGGGTCCTTTGTTGATTATTACACTCCGCACCCAGACAATTAACAAATAAAAGTGGAATTATTACAATTAGTACGACAGCATACAGTAACATGACAAACGGGCGGATCCAAAGTCTCCATCTGACAAAGCAATGGAACCACCATCTGCCAAATCTTTTACAGCAATTTTTGCAACTTAAACCACAGTCCATTTTGGCACAATTTCTTCTCACAATCAAATCAGTCGTCACATAAAGAGTCCTTTGCACATTCAGCCTCAATATCTTAACTCAAGTCTTAACTCCAATAATCCAGATGAGTCTATCAAGTTAACCTGTTGAACAATAAAATAAAATAATTAGAATCAATCAAACAAAATCACTTATTTCGTATATCAATCAAACAACTAAATTAGATAAAATTAAATAATCAAATCACATGATTACACATAAACGCTTTATACCAGGAACTCTTCGTAATGATATTCTAACTATATTTTTCAACCAAATCCCTTCCAATCCAACAGTAGCAAAAATGTTTTTGTATACATAATTACATTTAGTAATAATTCATATATTATACACTTTCCTGATTCCCTTAACCACATACTTTATACACGTTCCTGGCGTTTTATCTGGAATTTAACCACAAACACGGCATTCGCACTGACTACAAAAATATAAAAGATGTTGATATTCCTCCTACTCTTTTGCTATACTACTAATCGTCAGTAATTTAATGTCACCTAAAAGCTCTCTGGTATTACACAACTCTGGAGCTTCCCAACTATTCCCAGGAACAGGAGACCTGAGAATAAAATATAAGTACATACATTTTTTATTTATAATTTTAACGCTCTTTCCTCCGAAATTATTCGCCAGAATATGGTAAATTTCTATTCTAATGTTCAGTACCAACCGCAGCAGGTCAAACAGTAAGGATCTTAAATTACAAATTATATTACAAAATTACTATCTATCTATAGTAAGTTTGTAAATTAATAGGTAAATAAACCTATGAATTCATTTTCAAACTGTAAAAAAACTGTTGAAGACGTGGCTCTGTATAATTTAATTTAATTTAATAGTAAACAACCGTATAGTTAGAGTTTCTAATTTAACAAAAAATGAAATCCCCCATTCAAAAAATTCAATTAAATTAAATACAAAATATTTTCACCTTTTATTTTAGTTTCAATATCCAGGGAAGAGAAATACGGCAATAAACAAACCCTTCGTATTATTTGTTCATGGAAGTTTTGAACCCTTAATTATAAACTGAAAAGTCATATAAATATTATCACTGATGATGATGACTGAGAAGTGAACGTCAAGTGTTTTGGAGTAAAGGGAAGTTTTGTGTATTCTAACAGTTTGTACGTCCTCTCGTCGTTAATAATAACAGGAGAAGAACCGAAGTTCAAACAGAGGGAGAGAGAAACTTTTACAGTTTAGTAGAGAGAGACTTTTTTTTTACGACAGAAAGATAACATTTATGTAAGTACATCATATGTTGATCATATGGAGGATATACACAGAAACCCAGACCACCAGAGCAATAAGAGCAAAAGAGATTAGTAACTCTCATCGGAGGATTTCAAATAATCGTAGCCAGTTCCCCTGCCTTGCGCGTATTTACCACAGCAGCGTCGAAATAGAGAATGGCAATGGCCCATTGAGAATTTCAGATTTGTGCTGTCCAAGCCATCTTCACATTCATAAATTCATAAATAACAAATTACGCTTCGTAAATACTACGGGGTTGCATTGATTGTTGATAAACGTTTGTTTTCTTCTGATTTCTGATGTTTACTTTTATTGCATCAAAAAGGATGCATGCGCTTTTTATATTTACCTTAATTTCATGTGATTAATTTACTTAATGATCCTGCGGGTTTAATAATTACGCAGTATTGGTTATTTTAATTATTTTAAATTATCTCAAGTGATTTTTAAAATTATTCTGCAATATTTTAATATTATTCTATGGTATTATAAATTATCTGAAGTGATTTTTAAAATTATTCTGCAATATTTTAATATTATTCTGCAATATTTTAATATTATTCTACATGATTTTAAAATTATTCGACATTAGTATATTAATTATTGTGCAATTATCTTCAAAAATTCTACGTTATTTTCATCAATCGTTTTTTAAATGACACTAAACTATTAATTATTATAATTATAATTACTGATTTATTTTGCCCTACATACATTCTCTGTTGTATAAAATAAGTTATTAATAAAATTAATAACATACCTAATTTATTTTGTGCTTATTAAAAATTACCGCAAAAGGATTTTTATTATTGAGTTTTATTATATTTATTCGTTTTTATGGGGTTACGGGGAGTTTTTGTAAATAAACTTTATTAACGTTTTACAGGATATAGCTGAATTTTAATGAGCATAGTATGTATAGAATAATAACCTTGAGCACCGGTTGCATACTTTTCATATTTTAATAAATCCGCGGAGCTAATATTGATTATTTATGTAGAGAAAGTGCAGAAGGGATTTAATTTATCGGAGGATTGGTCCATATGAAGCTTTATGTAAAAATGATCTTATTGTTTGTAATTGTATTAGTAATTGCAATAGTAAGTATATTTTTACCATACTTGCATCTGCATATTGGAACATGGGGGAATACTTTTTAATATTATTTGTATATTTGGTAATGGAATGATTGTGAGATGTGCATTATTTTAAAAAAATTATTAAGCTTGTGCTTGTGTCTGTGTCTACCTACAAATTGCAGTAACGTAAAAAGTCTCATGATCACCAGAGGACATTTCGTCATATTACGAGTTTTCTTGGGTGCAACAATAACAATAATAATGGAAGCACCTGGAAGGGACAAAATAGAACTCGGGAACGAAATTGAATAATATTTTGGCTGTGTGGGTGAGAAAAAATATCTTTATATATGGAACTTTAGAAACATCATCATGAACAATCAACACCGTCAACGGCAGTATAATATATAATCCTTGCTTACTTAATGACATTCACAATCTAAATATACATCCGACATATAATTATTTATGCGGTAAAGCTTATTTACGTATACGTTCTGATTTCTGATGCACTTAAGCCAAAACATGTGATCTCCTCTAATACTGAAGTGGTCTGTCAATGTAAAATGTAAATATACCTAAAGGTAGGGATGTATACATTTAAACATCAACGTTGTTACAGGAAACACATTTGACTCTCCCAACAGGTAAATAACATTTATTTATTATTGTGTGTTGGAATCAAAAAGGTTGGGCAAAACTCATTCGAGATACAGTTTTATCAACCATCCAGAGCTTCAAAGATTTATCTTCTCACAGTTCTCACCATAAGTTTGTTTGACGCAATCTGAAGCTATGTAGTACGTCCTGCCTAAACACATTCACCTTTGTTCTTCACTCTGTGTTTATATGGTTTTTGTATATTTTTGGTATATATATATAAGATTGTGTAAGATTGTACAAACCGGGATATTTGCTGATCTCCAGAAACTATGTAGGTAGAATTGACCTCTAATATGCCTTTGCACCACGGAGACTAAACGTAATTGATCCCTTTGGGGAAAGTAATAGAAATCTACAAAAAAAAACTAAATGCAATCCTCGAATCGATCCATGTTCTGTATACGCAGAAGAAAAAGACAAGAAAAATGTCCTTAATTTGAAACTCTTGCGAGACTTGTGATTTTTGTGATCCTTTGAATCCCAACGTGTGGGTTTTGGATCAATATTTCTCTAATGATCTGGCAATTGCAACATCAGTTATGCGTTATGCAAATGTGGAAAGACAGATCAGGCTCAAATTCAAGGCTGAGTATTGGAACTTTTATTGCATAGTGCCCCTACAGTTGGGAACAAAGTTCTAGTATTTTGTTTTTATACGTTCTACTTCATATATAGGATACACGTTATTTGCGTTCTAAATAGTTCCTAAAACATTAATAATTGCATTCGTCATTTTTCAAAATAAATGGATACGTGTTTAACAAGTGCATTATTAAAACTGAATTAATCATGACTAATGAAATTTACACAATAATACAAATAATACTTCTATATTATGCTCTTTTGTGAATTAGGTAGTTCCATAAACAACAGGTGGCTACAAACTATACAATATTTTATTAGAAGGGAATTTTACAGGAAATTAAATTTATTATTTTAATACAATCAGATGTAAAATTAATAAAGGTTTGCATTGTAAAGCTATACTAACTTACTGGGAGTATATAGTCATATGGGGGAGGCATCCCATATGGAAGTGTTTATGTTTATGCAATTTAGGATTGTGATGATTGAATTGGTCCGTGATTGATTCATAGTATAATATATTTATTTTCAAGGCCAGTATAGTTACGCCACTATCATGCCTTCTCAGGTTTCCATATACACGCTGTACTATAGAAGAAAAACAATTATGTTTCAAATATGAAGACTACTAAATGAAGAACAGGTTATTATGTCATTGTTGTTGTAAAATGTATTTTTTGCTTTAAAAGATATGCTCCTGCATCTGCATTCAATATTCCAAAGAGATTCCAAAACTCTGTATATACTCCTGCTAATGCAAGATTATATGTGCCAAATTAATTCGTTCTGCAAGTATTTTATGTGTATATAGTACTTTTGTTTCAGTGTTTACTGTGATGACCATATTTTTAAAGTACTTACCTATACATAAGTATCTATACACCTCTGTACTATTGTATTACTTATATTTAATGACATATATGTATAGTACATACACCACGCACGTTTTTGAGTGAGAATAATAATTTACTATATAGTAATTCTGTGACAATGAATACCAGATGATGTGAAGACCTTTTCATATAGTGAGTTATACTGTTACACAGACAGGAGGATACAAGAAATAGATTGGGGATGATAAAATGGAATTTAATGAATGAGGAAATAATGGCTATAAATACGGTAGAATTGAGCAATGGCTTGGTAGTGTAATTTATTACATGTATAGTATTCACAGAAGGCAAACGATGTAATCATTACTAAAGTCACAGCATCCTCGACTATTTTCATTTAAGTACAATCACATGGCAGTGCTATACCACATGCCATTGTGTGTCGGTGATAAGTGATAATCCCATTATAAATTGATGGAAGTGGAAGGTAGAATATAGGAAGAGGTTCTATTCAATCTCAAAACCACAATGCTTAATTTTGTAACAACTACTATGTTAATGTATTGGAAACAAATTTAAAAAATGTTAAAATGTACAAATTAAAAAATTTTTATTTTGGAGTTCACCAATTATTTGGACAATACAAAATATGCCTATTTAATAAGCTTGCTTGATTTGGCATATTTTAAATTTTGAATGAGCAGCATCGATCACCCAATCCCGAATTACTTCTGTAAGATTTTTTGCTTCACAATTATATTTTATTAAGTAAAATTATTTCTTTCGGATTTTTATTGTTACACAAATGCTGTTATTGTTACATTCTACAGTATTTCAGTCCTCAAGACTGTCAGTGTAGCAGTTTGGACTAATTTAAATCTCTAAGTTACTTAAAGGTATGTACAAATTTGTATCTGTGGTTGTTCAATTTGGTTACTATAATATGTTTAATATAATTTTAGATTTTTATTTAAACGACTTAACATAAAGAAGTATAATCATTGCGATTACGTATATGTGGTAAACATTCACGCTGTTTACGAATGATTGATGCAATTTAGCTCAAGTCACGAATTGCAATAGTGTAGCAGTGGTGAACAAGTTGAATTGCTGAACACATTAAATTTTTCCTAGCCATATTCTCAAATCATTAAAATGTTGGCGTACGACAGTCATTATCAGTCACACTCGCAGATATGGTTTACTGGTTTGACATGTAGCTTCAGGTAAACAACACTCATGCTTTTTACCTGACTAATTTTACCTGACTAATGTCAACAACAATAATTTTGATGATTGAACGCCCGTTTTTTAATCAAAAATAATATAAGGCATTTGAAACGAACTCTTATATAGGTTACGCTATGGAATATCTTTTGGGTATGGACAATGCAAACAATTTTGCATTTTTTAAAACAATCCAAAAAAATACAATATTAGTAAATTATTACAACTGTAAGAGAAACCAAACGCTCTCAAGCTTGTGGTGTGTCCATCATCTCAAAGTCCATAAAATATAGCAATTTTAATTTCGATGTGTAATTACACCTACACAATCCACAACATTCAAACGAAAAATACGCAACAAATATATTCTCTTTGATTCTTTCTTATCTCGAAGTGAAATAAAAAATGTACTAGACTATTGTGACGACTGTGATATTACATATTTTATTTAAAAAATGCGGATAACAATTTTAAAGTAATATACTATACCAGTCGTTTCGTTATATATTCTATAACTTCCATTTTTCAGTGATTACTTACTGTTTTATTTAAGTATTATTTAAGTACTATTTGTATTATTTATCGTGGTATGTATACAGTAATATAACCATCCCCAAACTGTTTCTCATTCTTATATACCTCAAGCTAAAGCATCTATTTTAATGTCACCAAAGTCCAATACAATTTTTGTGAATTTGTACACCTGCAATTTTGTAAGTATATTCATATACAATTGTGAAAGAAGGAAAGAATTGAAAGAAGTATACACATTGTTTTATGTATTCAATTGTGTATACATGAGAATTAGAATTAGAAATATATATGTAACATGCAATATTTTTAACTAAATTGTTTATATTACGTTTTTGCACTATTTTCTACACAATTCTTTTCTATTTGAAACTATAAATTAATTTACACAATTCTTATTATAATATTCTGACTTGAAGTAATAACATAGTAGTACAACTTCAAATTTTACGAAACACCTAATAAAACTAAATTACAACAAATGATTTTTACCCAGACAGACGGAGACAGACCATTTATTAAATCCACTTTCATTTTGCTGATTACAAGTGTAAAATACACAAAAAATACAAGGCTTGGCTTGACAATTAAAATTAAACGTATAAAAAAAAGCAAAGGCTCTACAAAATTAATTTGATGCCTGTCATACAATATCTCGTTCTTTATTGCTCCCTTGAGAATCTCGGATTTGAACATTTGAAGCAAAAGCTCAACCATATTATATTACAGCTGCGATTGTCATTATCTGCATACTTTCACCAGCTCCAGTACATATATTTCCAGGATTTCCAGGAGTTTCCAGTATAACAATTTGGGATTCGTCTCCAGTATTTTTTTTCCTGTACTGAAAAAAGATCGACGAAATGAGAAGTCTATTCTGATGCCATCAGACGCATGTTGCACGAACGTTTTTGCTGGAACGTCGGACTTGTTGTTCATCTCTCTCTCTCTCTCTCTCTCTCTCTCTCTTTCATTCTATCTTTCTCTCTCTCTCTCTGCTGTTTCTGCTGTTGTGGTTAGTCATACGAAGAGACCATTACAGATAATACACATGCTATGTACATATGTCTACTCCGAAATCCCTAGAATTATTAACTTTGAATTTCCCTTCAACGCAAAGGCAGAGGCGTAAGGGTGAGGTTTTGGATTACCAAGGAAGTTCAAACAGTTTCAGGAATATAATCATTATTAAGTTCCCAATTCCCTTCCCCTTCACACGGACAAACAACAACAACATTTAACATTCAAGTTCGTAATATGTAGTTAGTTGTATTTACTAAACGTTTGAGGAACAACAAGAGATTCACTTTAAATGATTATTTAGGCGTAGTCATTGAAGGGGGAATAATCAGATTAGTTGGGATTTAGGAATTTGGGATTTACTTTGTCATCAACGTGCTCCTGCTTGAGTTGGTGTATTTTTGGTGTAATATTTTTTAATTATAATAATTATTGGAGTACAGAAGTATACAGAGATTGGTGTAAATATAATAATACATATATTATTATTTACTTACATATAAGTATTCATGATTAGTAAGGTGTTTTAACCGCCAATTTTTACGTTGTGTATTTATGTATTAGTAAATAACTATACCATTGGGCATTAAATAAAATATTGTATTATATAGGTGATTACACAAATATACTTAAAGGAGATTTAAGGGAATATTTAGAACACAACTGTGGGAAATTATTATTATCAATTTTGCCAACAACTATTTCACTTTAAAATTGTGATCAATTTGTCAACTAAACTGCGAAGGAATAGGGACGCTAGTGTCTAATGTATTAAAAATAATAATAAAGTTCAGTGACACGTGGAGTTTTATGTATATGGTGTTTTGGATTTTGTAAAATTGTACTTATTGTGTCAAAATAATATATTATCCAGCGTATTTCCAGTTTTTACAAACTTCCGTTCAACAGGTAAGTTTTTTTTTAAATTAAATTAATTTGACTCGAATATTGTTGGAAATATAGAATTTTAATGTGGTACTTCACTGTTTAACAATAAATATCAGCAATATTGGGTTGTTCCACCTTAAATCTAAATGATCTAAATCATTTAATTTGTCAGTTTTATTGCTGGGCGTCGTTGATTAAATCAAATAAAATTTTATGAAGTTGTATAAGACAAGGTGTAAAAAGTAAATATATGGAGATTAGAAGGAAATACTGAAAGGTTGAGGAGTTGAATTTTATTTTTATAGAGGCAATAATAATTTAATTAGGAGCACAAGACATGACATAAATGAGCCAAAATCATTGAAAAAGTGCGTGGGATTTTGTCGACAAGACAATGATAATGAAGACTGAAGACAATAATAATACAAATTTGGACGAATTTTCAATGAACTTTGATTTGTATTCTTGAGTTTGACCACATTTGAGGGACTCTAATAAATTACAATTCAACAAGTCTGACTTTGATTTGAAATTGATAAACATGTATATTTACAATATATTTCATAAAATCTGCATCTGTATACATTCAATGTATTGTATATGTCTCCCGAAATCTTATTAGTTATGTAATAATTTGTTGTACTGAGGATTTTACCATGTATAAATAGCATTGTTTACGCTTGTTGATGCCATAAGAATTACATGGTTTTGATCGTTTTGGTCGTTCAGTCATCGGAGTTAGTCGACCGGAACCTTTACATTGCAAATTGCAAGTAATAAATTGTAGATATGTACCTACATAATATAGATACTTTATTCTTTACTATTGTATTGTATCTCTACATCATCTGTGAAGGTTATATAATGGTCATTTCTTTAAAAAATAAAGTAAAGGTTATGAATATGTGTATAGGGATAGGGATATATATACTCGCACTTGAAAATTTAAGAGAAATGTTTAGAATGCATGAATGTAATATAATAAATAATAATAAAATGCATGATGTACTATAGAGGAAATTGTATATTGTATATCTATATGGAATATGATATGCAATTCAATCTCCTAAATAAACTTTAAATATTGTCGAAAATGCTGTAATAGATGCATTATAATCGAATGAAATGATAACTATCAGCGATCAACATTGAGTATATATAACTTACTATGTATAGAAGTATATATTTATATAGTAAATTATTCAAAAGAGTGAGCATATATTATTGTTGTAGACACACACACCACAACATAATATGAAGACTCCTTCCTTCCTCCTGCATTTTTTCAGTGCTGTCAAGTGTGGAGGTCTTGAAAAGTACATGTATATAATGCCTTGGAGGACTAAATTTAACGTAATTTAGCATTAAGCTCTAAGATAAGATCAAGATAGTGGAGCCGTAATTTATTCCATATTCCCATGACACTTGCAATAACCTTGGTATGCTAAATCACAATTATACAGTCAGTGGTTAAAGTAATCATATACCGCTGAGTTTGCTTCGATGGTATGCAATTACACGTATTCTGTAATGTCGTACAAAAATACATTGCTTACTATGTAGCTAAGTTACTTTTGGTGGCAACTGAGATGTTGACTTCATGAGTTCTTAACTAGTATCTGCAGTTTGTATTTTATCTGAAGACTAAATGGATGTGTCATGCAATTTTGTGGGACAGCCCTTAATCAAAGAGTAATATCTCACATGGGACAAGTTGTAATGTCATACATGACAGATAACAAGGGAAAAGGATACTTTGCACACATTATGCATGCAAAAGCAAACTTATGCTTCTTCTTCTTGTTTAGTCTTCTTTTTGCCTATTTGTTACACATTTCTGTAGTAATAACAGGCGTCAAAGCAATCTGGTTCGGTGACTAAAACAAATACCTTCGTATTACAATTTTTTGCTACCCATCATATTTACAAGATGTTCCACAGATGTACTCACGAAGTGTACCGTACAGTCCTCTAATTCTTTAGTGGAATTTTCATCATCGTATATGTGCTTTATAATTATTGTGGCTTACTCCTGTGTGTATTACAGCAACAGTCAAGTCAAGCGCATCCAATGAGTTTTTATTTTTTATTTCAAAAGCGTCGCATTCAGCTTCAGGGTAATGAACGTTGAGGAACCACCAAATGCGATAAATTAGGCTTATTCGACATAGTGGTGCTTTGCTAATGTTTCTAGCATTTAACATCTCATATAATATACTAGAGATATCTGAATAATATACTTTATGATCATATATACCTAATTTATCTATAAAAGTCATCCAGTAGAGTAGATGTGTGTCTGTATATGGCTTCATTCTTTGTGTTAATACTACAGTTGCTGAAGTTGTGTTTGATTTGATATGAGTCAGTTCCACGGTGGGCTGAATTTCCGCAAGGTTGGACTCAATTCATAACAGCCAAAAGTTGAGTATACTTTCTGGATAGTATAGTAGACTTAGTAGAGATTTAGAGGTTCAAAAACACAGACTCTGTGAGATGAACGTAGTTTTTAGACTTGAATTCATCACAACGTGTTTTACACTGTATTTACGTTTTGACGCGTATCTCTCTCTCTCACTCTTTACATGTACATGGACTAGAGGTACATGTACAGTGCACAAAGGAAGTGACTAGTAGTCAAAAGACAAAAGCCATCCCCTTGGCAAGGTAGCAGCGAACATTGTAGAGGATTTTTGTATTTGTTGAGTCAGACCGTATTTAGGTATAACCCATGGTCATATCTGCAGTGATCATTATTTAAGTTGTGTTGTGAGTGTGAGCATAAGTGTTGGGCTCCCTGCTTTTGGTAGTCCCCACATCCCCAGAATATCTGTATACATCTGAGTGGAAGTAAAGTAAGTACGCAGAGGTTTGATTGTTGCATTGCGTTACATGACAGTTAAAAATACAAATTGCTATAGCATAACGCAATATTACTTGGTGTATGTATAGGTATATTATTTCCGAATACAGTTAAATACTTATATAGCGAAATCGAAAGTGGTTGCAAAAATTACGAATGATTTTATTATACTATCCGTAGTTTTAGTTGCATCGTCGAGTTATTACAGTGTGTAGTTTTCCTTTATCGCTCGTGTATAGTTATTGCATGGAATGTAATAAATTGCAGTCTCTGACTTGAGTTTGTTTTAAGTGAACTTACAATATTAAATATTGTGATTTACTCTAACGTTAACTACTACAAAATCCGTTTTATAATGTACAGTTACCGCGTGTGTTTATCAAGAATATTGTGCTTAAGTTAATTCAAAGGTATGGAAATTAATAATCAAAGCCTGGTTTAAGTATTTCAAATAAGTAACTATTCTTGTAAAGGGAGCTTTAAAAATTTCAAATAAATGTTCTTGAATTGGGAGCTTTAAAAATTTGATTCCGTTTTGCCTAAGATATTAATATATGAAATCTATTTAAACTACAGAATTTTTAGGTTTTACAGAAACTTGTTGAACGAAATGATAACGTTTATGTTGTGTTCGGAGTAGGATTGTTAACTTCAATTTTGATAGTATTCACCTATGTTATCTGTGTTTGAGAACGTACTATAAGGGCATTGCTTTGATTGAGAAATTTAAAAAATAGAAGTTCATGGAAGGTAGTGGAATTATTAAGAGTTTTGTGTCTTTGTGACCTTCCTCAATGCCACGCTGTTGTGAGTCCTTGTGACTTCTCATCCAGGAGTTGCTGCATTTTTTGTTGTGGGAAAAAGTTGTCAAAACCAGTTCTGTGTAAAAATTGTTACACGTACGGACGGTGGTTGAAAATAGCTTATTACTCACATTGATTGTGACTGTAGTATGACATCAAGTTATTAAACTTTTAAGGACTTCATAGAAAGTTTTGAGTTCTGCCTGACAGGAACTATATTGGTGTTTTTACAGCCACCCAGCATATAAAAGGCATGTCCTTTTTCGGTGACAGTATTATTTCTAGGCTGAGATTGACCATTGAAGTGTATGTTGTATGTGTCTACGTATTATGATTGTTGCAAGCTCCATAGCAGTCATGAGTCAGAATCAGTCAATGAACTACTTAAAATCCATCCTTTCCGGTCGAAAATACACACATATGATTACTACCTATATGACATTGTACACGTACATGCTGTGTAAAATGGGAATACAAACAGTAGTAGTAGTAGTATATATGCTTACAGTCAGTCAGGTTGTATAATAAATGGTGGTGTAATTTTTTAGCTCATCATTTTTCGCCGTATGTATACACGCAAGTTACATTTGAGTTCGTTCAGTTCAGACACTTAAAAAGTTACACTTCAATCTCACCGTATACTACAGACTACAGACAGCGTTCGTAAAGCATCTAAAGGGATTTTTGCTATTAGATTGAAGGTGCTTGCCTATGTGGACACGTCATTTTCTAATTTTTTCAATTATTCGAGTTTAAAATTTCCTGAGCTGTGTTACAAAAATAATATGGAAAAGTCACTGCCAATTGGCAAATTTGGTAAATTATATTTTTTGCACTGATAGCGTTGAGTTAGCTTTGCAGCATGAAGATATGCTATTTGGTTTTAGGTTTTAGCGTGAGAGATTAGTATTTAATACACTATAGAAAATATTCCGTATCATTGTTGTCGCATACATGTAATGTGTACAGAACTATGTGTAGTTCGTCTTAATGATTTCTGTATGTAGTTGTTTTGTGGTAGGTAGCTGGGTTTACTGATAAATAGTAACCAAATAAACCATGAATAAGCGATAAATAGGAACTTTTGTAGCTCCATGTAATATCGCAGTATTATTGGTGGAAGTTGGAAAACCTTTGACAAATGCATAACATATTTTAATTTCGGTTGTAGTGTGTGTGTGTGTGTGTGTGTGTGTGATTTGTTTATCTTCTATTACGCGTTTGGTATGCTCATTTCGGTTAAAGATTCTGGTTTGTGCAGACTTTGACGTAATTAGTGTGAAAGATGAAGTACTTACTTTATGTACTGAATCAATGAAATGAGAATCGTGAAACCGTTGTAACTGAGTAGGTTGCGTTGTTGCGTAAACGATACATGTACAATTAAATATATGTATGTAGACAGACAGTATATATATCTAGTATAGTAAGTATACGGATCTTACAATCAGCTGACAAAGGACTACATTACTTACTTTATATACATGAGTTTACAAACAATTAGGTGGGCTGAGATAATAGACTTTATATCACTTTACGACAAGCATGTTGTAATTGTAAGAATAACGTTTCTGGGTAGCTGAAGTGACTCATTCGTGAATGGATGTGTCTAATATAAGTACACTGGTTTTATTGAATTATTGCTACTACTGATGCATTGCGTGTTAACCTATACCTACCCAGATTGTGTTGCTTCTGTTTCAGGAAGGAGCTAATTAGTCACTGTATGTGGGTTCCGTTGTCACAGTAATTCCTTCAACGTGTGTCAATTTCGAGATCTTAATCTTGACTTTCAATGGTGGAGGACGAGTTATAACTGAAGTTGCCATTTCAAGGTATGTATAATAATAACTACCTAACTATTTCACCCATATACTTAGTTGTCCTCATTGAGAACCGTTCTTTTGTTTACATTTAAATTTTGAAGATGTTGTTCGTATTTGCTTTTGTTATTCTCCATAATTACGAGGTCGTCAAACATGCAGCCCATTAGAGTTTGACGATCTGTCGTCCCACGGAGCTGTAAAGTTTACTCAATGCATTTTCTAATTTGACAACAAAATATCTTACTGAAGTATGTATGTCTTGATTCCAGGGCAAGAGTAACACAGCAGAAGTTCTCTTGCAAGTAGGCATTAAACTTCACTCTTCAAAATGCGGGAACACCGAAGACGTATGGAGCCTATGGTCCCAGTACAATATGAATACAGGCCACATCGATCCCGGGGGGTTAATTTCATCAGCCCGTGTCTCAAATATACGATGTTCTTTTTTAATTTTATATTTTGGGTATGAACCTACTAACGTTTTACTTGTCCACGTAATTCTTGAAGTCGTCACAGTATAATTGTTACTAAATAATAATTGACAAATGATTGTGTTTCCAGTTGGTTGGAGGAGCACTTATCGGAATCGGATTATACGCACTAATTGATCAGGTCCAATCCGGAGATGGGCTCAGAGTAAATGAAGTTGCTGACGTTCTGTTCAACGTTGGCCTTGTTATTGCCATTATTGGCGCCGTTATTTTTTTCGTCAGTTTTTTTGGATGTATAGGTGCACTCCGAGAAAATTGTGTACTATTAAAAGCTGTAAGTGTACTTGTGAACTTGTTCACAGTTGCTAGATACAACACTCATTTCATTTTTTGTGTAATAAATTGAATTGAATATTAAGTTTTAAACTTTTATGAATATTTTTTATTGCAGTATTCAGTGGCCCTACTTTTGTTTTTCTTGCTGGAATTAGCAGTCGCAATTATTTGTTTTGTGTACCCTAATCGTGTGGAAGGCATCATATCAAATTATCTAACAGATAATGTTATTCAAAAGTATAGAGAAGATCCCGATCTGCAGAACTTAATAGACTTCGTCCAGCAAGAAGTAAGAATAACTTTGTGGAGTTTGTGAACGTATTTGTGGAGTACTAAGTTTTACTGGACCTGCCCAGGTCTTCATCCTCTTCGTACCATGAAATTGGATGTTAATTTAGATATTGGTTTTATTTTTTTCAGTTCCATTGCTGTGGGTTAAGTTCTAAAAGCTATGAAGACTGGTCCAAAAACGAGTACTTTAACTGCACTGCTCCTGAGTTAAATAAAAGCGTGGAGAGATGTGGTGTGCCTTATTCGTGTTGTAAAAATGCCACTGACATGTCGGTAGGTTTTGTACATTGGCTTTATTTTTGAAAATAATTTTTACTTTATATAGCAAGATGGTTTCTAGTAAGAGGAATCTGTTGAAGTTTGACTTCATTGGTGCTAACGTGATTTTGACTATTATTTTCAGAGTGGTCTCATTAACATTATGTGTGGCTATGGTGTTCAGCGAGAATTAGTAAGGAAAATTTAATTTCTTAAAACTATTAATTCATCGACTTGACATGTGTATTGTTAACAAAATAGCAATTTTTAATATTATGCATTGTAGGGAACTACCAATGGTTTGTTCCAGAATCCTATTAAAGGATCTGCTTTTCTGCATAACGACGTTAAGGACAAAGTTTGGACACAAGGCTGTATAGACGCGTTAAAATCGTGGATAAACCGGAATCTGTACATAGTTGCAAGTGCTACTCTGGGAATAGCGCTTATGCAGGTAATGAATTGCCGATTGCCGTAAATTTTCAAAGGATTTAGATATACAAATATTGCAAGCCACAAACAGGGATAATTTATTGGTATTAATATTCTGTGGTTTACAGCTATTTGTCATGTACTTAGCCAAATCTCTGGAAGGACAAATAGAACTCCAAAAATCGACGTAAACCAGCAAATTACGCCACCGACAGCTTATTCCATTAATACAAAGTGGTGACCATCTCACCGAACGTCGGTTATTAACTCTTCTTAAGGTTATGTTGTATCGTAATTGAGTGAGAACGTGAGAATCATCTTTCGCTATCAAAAAATCTGTCTGATACTTTATATTACTATGATAATGTTCGACTTTACTGACTTAGGGGTTAAACTTTTAGTTGCTGTTCCTGGTGTGAAATTATTATTATACTTACAAGCTCGAATGAATGTAATACTAGTAATTTAAGAATATATACTGTACAGTGATCGCAAAATATTTTCCCTTTTCGGGACCACAATGTTTTATACCCTTAATGCTTATATTTCCATTCCCATGATTCTTTTAATCGCATGTTTGAATGGCTAGCTATAAAATGGGACAAACATATAAGGAATTGCAAATAGAGTGCAATTATTTTCTGTGACAAGCAATCAAATAATAGAACAGAGGGTATAAGGGGTGGTAATTTTGGTAAATCTAAACTTGGGTGTACGCTTTACAGTTTTTCTTACTCACATTGTGTAATGTAATAATATGTTTGAATGAACTTATGTTCGTAGCTGTGAGTTGTTTCTTCTTCATTTGTGTACAAGCTGGAACGGCGATAAAATGCATTTCAAGGGACAAAATTGATTGTAAACGTATTTCAGTAGATGTTACAATGATTATAATTGAAATACCACAAAAAATTGTACGTATTTACGTAGCTCTTTTTCAATTTTCTTCTGGTTCCTATTTATTGAGCATATTATTAATAAGCAAAGTAAAGTCAATAAAATGCCAACTGTTGTCTTGTTTATAGTTGAATGGTTTTTGCACACATTTAATCGATCACATTTGAAATAATATGTATTTCTGAGAAAGAACTCTCTCTGTTCATATTGTAAATGACAGCAGAACATAAGCACAGGAATTATTCTGTCCCAGTAGCTAACATAACACTTTGAAGCGTTGAACACTCCAACACCTTCTGGCCAGCAAACACACAACACATTAATATTACTTTTTTAAATGAACAACTACCATTAATTTTTTTTTATGAAAGCCTCTGAAATCATGGCAAGATTCAACGGTGTATACTGTTTCTATTTTGTTTCCTTTCAATTGACAGTTATTGGAGTTTAAAGGATGACAAATCCTATTAGTATTCGGCGTTACATTACAAAATAACTTGTCTAGCCATTAATTTCTTTTGAAAGCACCCGTTTGCACTGTTGTTGGTTTAATACATTTCTTTGTTATTTTAATATTATGAATATGTAAAATATAATACATATGAATATGTATGGTTACTAACCGCAAAACGATTCTTTGGACTAATCGAACTTCCGATAAGTTTGTTTATTACGTATTGTTTACCATGTATTATTGTTGTTGTTTATTGTATTATATACAATCAGAATCTACTAGTTTCTCAATAACACTAATGCAAAA